>CAUYON010175752.1:0-22731 GCA_963573935.1 Arctocebus calabarensis
GAGCAGACCATTAAGGACCTGCAGCACCGGCTGGACGAGGCCGAGCAGATCGCCCTCAAGGGCGGCAAGAAGCAGCTGCAGAAGCTGGAGGCGCGGGTGCGGGAGCTGGAGAATGAGCTGGAGGTGGAGCAGAAGCGCAACACGGAGTCGGTCAAGGGCATGAGGAAGAGCGAGCGGCGCATCAAGGAGCTCACCTACCAGGTGTGACTCCTGCCCCCAAGTCCCATCTCGCTGTGCCACCTTCCAGGCAGCCCTCCTGCCACCTGTTCCTTAAGATGCTGTCTGTAGATTAATCTTACACATTCTCTGAAGTCATTTTGGCACAAGTCCATGCATCTTTCTAGCAAATGGAGAATCTACTTATACTTCCTGAAAGTTCTTTTAACCAGCTTTTCTCCAGGCTTTTTAATACCTCAGAGCGCTAGCATGAAGACTTCAGAATAGTCCAAAGAGTCTTTTCCCTTTCTACCAGCCTGATAGGGAGGTACACTGTGGCACTTTAGGGATCAGAGTCAGAGATTTTCCATGGACCTTCTGGGACATGAAGAGAAAGCCTTAGAAGATTTCAGAATATTGTCAGACCTCCATCAACACAGCTCAGAGCTTTTGCCCTTGGTTTATTATTTTCAGTGTGCCTGAAAAGGAAAAACAAAGGGACTTTGGTCTCGGGCATCAGTCCATTTGACAAATGGACACCAGAGCCATAGGAAAGAGATTGCACATGTCTCCATGTTTATTGCAGACAAAAGTGGCAATGGCATTCTAGCACATGCAAAGATATAGAGACAGGAATGATCGAATGACATCAGAGCCTGTGATCCTGGTGCCTGAATCCTGGCCCAGTACAATCTATCAGAACAGTGAGCTCTGATAGACTAGGATAACCTGGATTATGACAATACCACCTTCTCTCTGCATTCTTCATTATTCCTCTCCTGGTCACTCCAGAACCACTAACCACGAGCACCAACATTGCTCCAGACTGGGGTTTCTCCACCAGATTGGAGCTGGGACAGACCCAGTGACTCTACATTACCACAGGGAATACCAGTGGGTTCTGGGCCCCTCTCCCCACTCCAGCTGTAGGACAGCAGCCCTCCTCGCACCGTGAATCCCTGAGAACTTGTCTTGCCCTTTGACCTACAAGTAGAGGCAGAGATGAAATCTTCCCCACCACCTCTTTGACCTGACCCACTGGAGGGTGGGGCAGTTAGGTCTGGGAAGAAGAATGGAACCATGGGGGAGGAGGGAAAAAGGTGACTGTGCTTGCTTGTCCCCCCAAACTGGTTTCTTACCACCCACCTACCCTAGACAGAGGAGGATAAGAAGAACCTGCTGCGGCTGCAGGACCTGGTAGACAAGCTGCAGCTGAAGGTCAAGGCCTACAAGCGCCAGGCCGAGGAGGCGGTGAGTTCTCTTTCATCACATGGCTACACTGTGTGAGAACCGACGGGTGTCCCCACAGCAGGGTCTGGACAAAAGGTTTTCTGCAAATGTTTACTCTCCAGCGTTTACTATACACATCTGGTATGCGCAAAGCTGCGTCAGGCACTCTGAGTTAACTAAACCTCCTGCCCATTAGCTACTTAAAATCCATACACCATAAGCCAATAGGAGGCAGTGTAGATGCTGATGCAGGGCATGGGGCAGCCAGGCTGAGGGCTGGAAGGTGACAGTGGAATTGGGCTTAGAAGGGGGGACTCCACCTGGAAGACATAGGGCAGTGAGGAAGACATCTGGATGGACATGAGGTATTGTCAAGCATGTCTGCAAATTAACCTGGGGTTGGAGAGGGTCTCTGAGTTGTGTTTGGGCAGGTGCAGTGAGACTGGATTCCTGGGGTGCCCAGACCAGGCAGTATGGGATTCATCTCTGCTAGTGGATGGCCATGAAGGATTCTGCGTACCAGACAAGTTTGAGGAGGGTAACAAGCCAAGTGCAGGCCACTTTGGGGATAGCTATTGCAAGAACATGAGTGAGGAGTGAGTGGCTCAGGGACAGAGAGCTGGACCCCACCCTCAGAGTCCCCCCTCACCTCATCCTCACATCCCCCCACCTCCACAGGAGGAACAGGCCAACACCAACCTGTCCAAGTTCCGCAAGGTACAGCACGAGCTGGATGAGGCAGAGGAGCGGGCCGACATTGCTGAGTCCCAGGTCAACAAACTGCGGGCCAAGAGCCGCGATATTGGCGGCAAGGTGGGTTCCTCCCCTGGGCTCTGCCCCCACAGCAGCATTCCCCTGGCATGAGCAACCCTCAAGCGGGCACTCCTTGTTCTACATGTGGGGAGTCCTGAGGGTCCCACGGCACCCATAACGTGGGAATCCATCCTCCTGCTCAAAACAGCCCCTCTGCAAAAAGCCTCAATCCCACTCCCTAAACCATAAGTACCCCTAACAGGAGAACCCAAGATCTTCAGAATCCTAACCCGCCTTCGAGGGCATCTCCCTGCAGGCCCTGGGGATTACTCCCCCACAGTTTTTCTCCCTCTCGCCAGCTGCCCCCTCACACCTCTTATTCCTTTCTCAGCAAAAAATGCATGATGAGGAGTGATGCTGCCTCCGGAACCTCACCCTTGCTAACCTATAATAAATGTGAGTGTCAGACTTTGCCTGAGTCCCTCTGTCCTTGCCGACAGCAGTCCATCTTGAAGCAGGAGTGTTGGTGGCCTGAGGAGAGAGGCCCCAGTCCCTGTGTCAGAGCTGCAGCAGCCAGGACATCCCACGTCTATAGAGAAGCAGACTGAGGCCCAGAGAAGTGAGGAGTCCTGCCTGAGGTGGCACAGCCATGAGGCCCGGTTCTGCTCAGTTGATCACACAGGAAGGACGGGGAGAAATTTCTTAAGTGCAGAAAACAAAGGCATTAAATTGTAGAGCCCATTCTACACCACCTGCTGCTGCCACCCCCTAGCCACCCACCTCTCAGGTTGCAGAGGTTGAAGGTACCCTCGGATACCTGCTCTTTCCAAAATGAATTCTCACTGACGCTAGGAGGGGCTTGGAGCTGGCTGAGGGTGCGGGGGGGGAAGGTGTGAGGAAAGGTGGTGGGAGCAATCTTGCTGTAGTCAGCCCTGTGGAAGTAACCCCTCCCTGTCATCCCCAGAGGTCTGACCCCAGCTTCTGCAGGTCAGCCCCCACCATGAGGACAGCCTGACACTGGGGCCAGCTGACACTAAGCCACTACCATTCTGCAGCGAGGACCCACCCTGGGCATTTCTCATCTCATTTCGGCTCTCACACTCACAGACTAGCACAGGTACATGTACAGGTACACAGCTACACTGCATTTCTGCTCTCTCAGCTTCTACCAGGGACAGTCTGGCCAAGACCCACAGCTACTCAGGGTACAGGCCTGATCTTGGCCCCATTCTGGTCTGACTTCACTCCCCACTGGGCTTTGCAAAGAGGCTCATGTCTTCACCTGGCACCTCATCTCCCTGACTGCCCAAGCCTTGCCCATCCCACCCCAACCCCCAAGGTCAGTCAACTAATCTTGAGAATGGGTTGTGTCTTAGCCCTGAGACTGGTGAGTAGAGATCAGAATAACACAAAATCTAGGGTGGCATCTGTAGCTCAGTAGGTAGGGCGCCGGTCACATACACTGAGAACACATACAAACTCGGCTCAAGCCAGCTAAAACAATGACAACTGCAACCAAAAAAAAAGAAAAAAACACAGGCAGGTATTGTGGCTGGTGCCTGTAGTCCCAGCTACTTGGGAGACCGCGGCAAGAAAATCACTTAAGCCCCAGAGTTTGAGACTGCTGTGAGCTGTGACACCACAGTACTCTACCCAAGGTGACAGCTTGAGACTCTGTCTAAAAAAAACAACAAAAACCCACAAAATCTAGTTGGTTCTATCCCAGGAGAGACTGCCAGTCCTCATGGGAATCCAAGACACAAGGAGAACAGGAAGCAGGAGGCAAGAAAAATCAGACCAAGAGAGGAGTGTTCACGCCGAGGATAGTAGAGCACCAGCACCAGAGTTCAAGACTTAGACTTGGGAGCTGGGATCTGTCACTGGGAGGAGCACCTCAGAAGAAGGATTGTATTTCAGGGAAGGAACATGTCCACATCAGAGAGAAGACACAGCAGGTCAGCTTGGATGGAGCTGCTGAGCCAGGCCAGGCCAGGCTACTCAGGCTGGGCAGAGTGTCCTGGCTGCACTGGACTGTCATGGGCCCCAGAGGATTGATGGTCAGACTGCAGCCGTGCCCACTCCAAACTCCCTAGTTTGGAGTTTTTGAACTAGCCCTCAAAAAACATTCATCAGGTGGCGCCCGTAGCTCAGTCAGGAGGGCACCGGCCACATACACCGAGGCTGGCAGATTCAAACCTGGCCCAGGTCAACTAAAACAACAATGACAACTGCAACAAAAAAAAATAGCCAGGCATTGTGGCAGGCCCCTGTAGTCCCAGCTCCTTGGGAGGCTGAGGCAAGAGAATTACTTACGCCCAAGAATTTGTGGTTGCCATGAGCTGTGACACCACGGCACTCTACCCAGGGTGAGAGTTTGAGATTCTGTCTCAAAAAAAATTTTTTTTTGGTTGGCACCTATGGCTCAGTGAGTAGGGTGCTGGCCCCATATACTGAGGGTGGCAGGTTCAAACCCAGCCCTGGCCAAATTGCAACAAAAAATAGACCGGTGTTGTGGTGGACCCCTGTAGTCCCAGCTACTTGGGAGGCTGAGGCAAGAGAATCACCTAAGCCCAGGAGTTGGAGGTTGTTGTGAGCTGTGATGCCGTGGCACTCTACCAAGGGTGACAAAGTAAAACTTTGTCTCTTAAAAAAAATTTTTTTTTCATTAAAGTAGTCCTCTCCAGCTTGTCTCTTTTCTAGCCTATGAGGGCTTAAAGACAGATCCACCTGTCACCTCTGAATCCCCTGCTGCCGAGCACAGGGTCTACACACAGGACGCCCTCAGGAAACGGGTGCTGAGGAGCTGGCAAGCTGGGAATCTGCATCCTCCCATGGAGGGAGCTGTCATGAGGCTAGCCAATATTTTCTGAGTTACAAATGGGCACAATACAGTCTCCAGAACTCTCTCAGGTGTCAAGAAAGCTGGATGCTATAGCCCTAGCTCTGTCCAAATAAGGGGTCACTTTCCCAAGTCGGGCCTCAGTTTTCTCTGATGGAATGAGAGCATTGGCCAGCTGATATCTAAGGGCTTTTCCAGAGTCAGCAGTTTGTTCTCAAGCTAACCTCCTGCCTTGGCTTCCCAAAATATTTTGAGTATAAAGTGCTGGAGTTAGCATTTGGGGACTCTCTCCCTTCTTTGATACCTCAGACTGCCCTCTCCCCTCAACCGGCAGATCAAGTCCTCCCCACACCACGAGGGGGAGCTCTACACACACCCCAGATTAGCTCTTCACTTCCAGCCCACCAACCTGTGTGAATGGTGTGTCCGATGGGCGCTTAGTCTGGAAGATTCGTGCCTTCTCAGACACAGAACTCTGGGTGCCCAGCCACTAGGCACACCACAAAGTGGCTTTGCACACAGAATTGCACCTTTGTGTTGGGGGGTGTCTTCCACGTATTTAGGCTAGCTCCCCCCCACTGCCCTACCCCCACCTCACTGCTCAGACTCCATCCCAGAGAGAGCTCATAAGCTGTTCCAGCAACATTTTCATGAATATTCTTTGGCATCCTGACCTGCCTAGTTTCTGGGGTAGAAAATGACTCACCAGGAGGATTTGAATCTTTTAATCTGAGCGTGAATTAGGCGCCTGGCTTCCTCCCCCAACCCCTTCAGTCCCATTCCTCTGCCAGAACTTCAACAGGAGCCAGATACCAGAGCATCAGGCTCCACAGACAGGTCCTCGGTGACTTCTCAGGTCACACATCTCTCAAGGCCTGGAATGGTTAACAGTGGGCCGGGACACTATCGGATCCAAAGGAGACAACGTGCCTGGGTTTCACTGTCCCCTTTGTCTGGCTAGGCCTGGTAGTCCCAGAATCACCGCTGGTCCCCTGTGAAGACGGAGCCAGGCAGGGAAGCCATGTCAGGATGGGTTAGCTAGTGGGGTGAGGGGCATCTCCTCTCCTCAGAGCACAGGCACTCACCTTGGGTGGCCCTGGGCACCATCTGAGTCCGGTAGATCTTGAAGGCATCATACGCAAATACTGAAACCAAGATGATGCCAAAAACCTGTAAGAGTAGGAGTGGACATGACACAACAGAGGCTATTGGGCCATTGCATTAAGGGACAGCGAGGCAGATGGTACGGGCGAGATGCAACCAAACCCCGGCACTGACTTTGGCTTTTGACACAGAAAGTGTGCAAGCACTAGTCAGAGGTCTTAAGGAGCTGAAGAGCCCTGCAGGGCTGAACTCACAAAAGCAGCAATGGCAGCTCCATCCCGGGAGGTAACGGCTGCAAAGGAGACCACCAAGAAGATGATGATGGCACTGACACAGCGGAGGAAGTCCTGGGGGCCAAGGGTACAGGGTTGAAGAGACCTCAGAAGACAGGGCTGCATCACGCTGAAATTCTAGGGCTAGTCGGTGGCCTGACTCTTGCGCGTTCTGAACCCCTACAGGAGGATACCCCTGGACACAGTTGAAAGCACTTTCGAGAGAGTGAGCTGACTTTACCATCCAGGGGACAGAAGCCGGTGAATCCAGAACATCCAGAATGAGAGTCAGGGGCTGGGGTGGGGCTGACTCAGGCACACTGGCCGGAGCCCAGGGACAGAGGCTGGAACATACCAGCCAGGTGGCTTAGGCCAGGGCTGGGACTGGTGCTGAGGCTGAACCTTTGGTGAGTTGGGAGAGAAAATCTAAGAGATGTGGTCCTCCTACTTGTCAGTGACCCTGTAGCTGTGAAATCAGTGTGGATCAAAGTACAGTTTTGAGTGCAGGGCACAGCGTGGGGCAAAGCCCAGCTGGGTACGGAAATTGAGGGACACTGGGAGAGGAAAGGAAAGCTCAGCATTCAGAGGAGAATGGGGTAGAAGTCAGGGTTCCTCACCAGACAGGGCCAGTTAAGCCGATCGAAGCGCTGGTAGTACTGGGTGGCATAGAGGAAGAGGAAGGCAAGTGTGATGAAGAACTCCAGTAGTGCTGCGGCCATGTAGGCAGAGATAGAGGCCGTGAAGCATATGAAGATAATGAAGGTCAGGGCCTGCAGGACAGAATATGTGGAACTCAACAAGAAGAGAACACAAGCACATTCCAGGCCTTTGCCTTCCCCTACTTGGGAGCTGCCCCAAACATCCACCACCTGTCCTTAGAGAGGAGAAGGAAGAGCTCAGGCATGTCTCCCAATCCCTGGTGTCAGGAGCCACCATTGCACAGCATTTGACCATCCGAGGCAGTTTCTAGCCTCCCTCCCAGCTCCCCAGGCATCCCAGCAAGCCCAGCAGTCTGGCCGCACTGCAGGGCTGCAGGAGGCTCTATTTGATGGTATCTCCTAGGAACACAGAGTACAATGTGAACGCCAGCCCCTGACCATAATGCTCCCCACTCCCAGATGCCTAAAACTTCTCTGACAAGGATCAGAGCCTTTGATTTCACGCCGAGAGAGAAGGCTCTGGAGGCAAATGCTTCCCAGTGGACTCTGGGGGTCCCTTCAACTCTGGTAATATAGGCTGGCATGTATGCAGAGGCCCGAACTTTATAAGTAACCAGGGAAAGAACCTTTCCTGAGAACAGATGTTCCCCAGGCAGCAGGCAACAGATAAAGTGCGCCTACAGGAATTCTGCCCTTTTTGATAGTTGGACTTCTTGGACGTGGCAAAAACTGGCCATCTTAGGGGTCAAGAAAAGAGAGGCCAGGATTACCACTGTCCCATCACTATATCTCACATTCCCTCAGTGTCCCGGAAAGCTATCCTTCTGTCTAATTTTAATCCTTCCTTCTGCAACTGAAATCTGCTGTCATTGCCTCCCGACGGAGAGGCAGCAAGAAGCAGAGTAGGAGACAAGGACAGGGCAGCTAGGGGCAGGAGGGTGTCCAGAAAGCCTACAGAGGGGGGACTGCTGAGAGGTGAGCCAGGAATGGGGGAGATGGAGGCACCAGGTTGGGGAGGCAGCTGTTACCAGCTCGGTTTCCAGCAGGATGCCTTTGAGGGAGGAGAGGAAGGTCTTGTCCACAGCGAAGCCCTGGAGCTCTGCAGCTGTCCCCTCCTCAGGGGGCCGGTCCCGGTGATCCCAAGCACCGAACATCTCTGTGGAGCCCACCACACAGCCCCCGGCTGCCACCAGCCCAGGAAAGGAAACAAACTAGAAGGATGGGGAAGCAGACAGGAACAAAAAGGCACTTCAAGAAACCCAAAAGTGAAGCTGGGAGGCCTGCCTGCGACTGAAGGAAGGTGGCCACTGGGGGGCTTGCCCGATGGGCCTTCACCCAGATGCCCAGAGTGCCTCTACTCCTGCCTGTACCAGCCCCCTAGAAAGCATGTGGGGTGGGGAAAAGAGGAGGAAGGGAGGAGGGACTAAAGCCCCCCTCACTCAGAGCCCAGCCCAGTCCGGAGAAGGGGAAAAGGAAAGGGGAAAGGAAGAGGTCCCAAAGGAAACCAAGAGGAGCTGGGAGGTGAGCCAGGGAACTGGGGCGAGGCTAGGGGCCCCCGGGAACCTAACCCTGAAGAAATCTGTGTCCCTCTCCCCTAACCTTACCCCTCTTCCTCGGTCAGTCCTTTTTCCCCTTTCCTTTTAGGGAGGGTGGGAGCTGGAGCCCGGCCCAGGCAGCACCCCCAGAACCAAGCTGCAGCAGCCAGGACCAGAGGACAAAGGCGGATTGTTGGGGGGACAAGGGGGCGCTGTGTGCCCGCAGTAGTGCCTCAATGGGCCTCTGTCTCTCCAGCATGCCAGGAGCTAGCCTGGCCCCCACCCTGGTATTCGGGGGTGGGCCAGGGAACCAGAGAAGAGAGGGAATGGGAGGGTACAGCGGAAATTGTGGAGGGCAGAGAAAGCTGGCAGGGTAGGCAGAAGGTGAGGGCTGATGGTGGGGAAGAGAAGGGACAGGCTGGGGAACCACAACATCTTCCAGCACCATGGATGCCACGGACAGTTAGGTGTTTATAAATACAGATATTTATTTGGATAAATCTCTCCACGTTCAATAACAGCTTCTTCTTAGAATTATCCATGTCAAAAGACTAATAACCACACTAAAATGTGCCCAAAGTACATGGTCACTGAGTGTCTAATGAATGAATGAACAAACAAAATGAAGGGCTGCCCAATGGCAAAGGGGAAATATTAAGAAAGTGCTTGTGCTGGGCCAGGGCAGTGGGGGATGGGAGGAGAAGATATGAGAGGTGGCTTCAAGAAATGGGCAGAGCTTTGAAGACTTTTCCCAAGAGGAAATGCCAGGACATCAGCTTCCAGCAGCCCTAAGCAGGAGCTGCTCCCTTTAAAAAGTGCTTCCAAAAAATGTAAAAGTTCTGTTCTCTCCAAAGCCCTCAATCCTGTTCCAAGGTCCAGCTGTCCCAGGTGGCGCTTTGCAGAGGCCAAGTACTTGAGTGTCCCGACCCATCTTAGCAAATGGCTGCACACTTGGCTCCAGTTCTCCCAGTTAGGGGACCAGCCTCAGGCAGGCACTACTAGGCCATCACACGGGGCCGCACACACACACAAGCCAAGGAGACCTGGTAGAGCCTGCGCTCCAGGCAGTAGCCACTGTGGGTCTGTTGCTTGCCATTGCATGGCCTCCGGTAGAAGACAGTCTGGTTGTGATACAGCAGCTCCGAGTTGCCCAGGGGATCCATGTGGGAGCCTGTCTGCAGGCTGACGCAGTGTGGGCACAGACAGCGGGCATGGTACAGGTCCTGGGGGAGCCGGTTCAAGTCTCTGTCCAACCTGTGGAGGTGGCACTTATCAGGCCCTGCAGGGATGGGCCAGAAGCAAGGAGGACCAGGTGGGAGGAGTGGGGATACTGAGAAAGGGAAGACTGCAGAGCTGGCTTCTTATCTCTTTTCTTGAAGCCATTGGCTGTGTAACTTTGAACAAGACACCTCCCCTGCCCAATTTATTTTTCCCAACTGTAAATGAGGGTAGAGGGCAAAAGGATGGCTTTCCAATTGAACTTGGGGCCCTCAGGGAGGTAGGGAAAAGGAACAGCTCCTCCACCAGAGCAGTGCTGCTTCTGTCGGATAGATACACTGGGCTCCAGCATGAGCTTGCATGTTGTAATCATGAAGTTTAGGTGTTCTACTGTCATCATCATTATTACGATTATTTTGCAAAAGTCAAAAACTACTCTGGGCTGTGTGCAGTGGCTCACTCCTATAATTCCAGCACTTTGGGAGGTTGAGGTGGGTGGATCACCTGAGTTCACGAGCTCGAGACCAACCTGAGCTAGAGCAAGACCCCATCTCTAAAAATAGCCGGGTATTGTGGTGGGCACCTATGCTCCGAGCTACTCAGGAGGCTAAAGCAAGAGAATTACTTGAGCCCAAGAGTTAAAGGTTGCTGTGAACTATGGTGCCAGGGCACTCCATGGGGGCAATAAAGTAGCTCAGTGGTCATGGGACCAGCCACATACACTGAGGCTGGCAGGTTAGAACCCGGCCCAGGCCTGCTGAACAACAATGACAACTGCAACAAAACATAGCCAGGTGTTGTGGCAGATGCCTGTAGTCCCAGCTATTGAGGAGGCTGAGGCAAGAGAATCTCTTGAGCCCAAGAGTTAGAGGCTGCTGTGAGCTGTGACACCACAGCACTCTACCAGGGGCGACATAGTGAGACTCTGTTTCAAAAAAAAAAAAAAACACTACTCTGACATCCAAGTATAAAAGAGTATAAAGTGAAAGCTAACTGTCTCTCCCCACTAGTTCCACTCCCCAGAGGCAACCATTATCTACCCTTTCCTGCACATCCTTCCAGATGCTGTCCAAGTACTTATTATAAGCACACTTAAAGAATGAATGGGAGACCAGGCACGCTCATGCCTATAACCCCAGCACTCTGGAAGGCCCTGTCAAGAGGATTGCTCACGGCCAGGAATTGGAGACCAGAATGAGCAACACTGTGAGACACACACACACCCTACAAAAAAAGTGAGATCCTATCTCTGAAAAGAAAAACAAAGTACACAGAAGGCCAGATACGGTGGCTCATGCCTATAATATATTCAGAAAGGATTTCATGGCCAAAAAAAAACACTTGAAAATCTCTGAAAAGTAAATCTTCTAAATGTCTGAAATTGCAGTGGTCTAGCAAGAAACAGCCCCCAGATTACAGAGCCATTCTCCATATAGACAAGCCCTGGCAAGCTGGGGTTCACTAGCACAGCATTTCCCAAAATGGGTTCCCTAACAAATTCCCTGCAAGAAAAGTGTTGAGTGGCCAAATGCGTTTGGGCAACACTGAGTTTAACAGTTTCTTTTCTATAGACTTCTTGCTGACTGTAATGTATGGAAGGCATTCTGCATCTCCTAGGAGTAGGGGCTGCAACAGCCTTTCTCAAACTTACTTGGCATCATCAACTTTGAAAAGCTTGTGGGAAGAGGGTTGCACAGGACACATTTGGGGGAAGCCCAGCTGAGTGGCTATCAGGGGTTCACAACCTCCCCATGAGGGGCCTGGATCAAAGATGAGTCAACCATCTGACACTTGGCCTTCTCTAAGAAGCTCCCACACCAATGGATTTGGCCCAGGACCCAGTCAGCCTTCTGAGACCACTGCAGAGCACTGTGACCTATAGTGTCCACCCTGAATCTAACCTCAATTAAAGCTGACTGAACTTCTCCCTCCACCCAAAGCCAAGGTTAAGACATACGGGGAGTGGGAACACAGACACATGGTGAAAAGACGAGACACATGAGACAGAAGAAGAAAAATGTTTGAGATGCTTAAGGCCTTAATTTTTAATATTTTGCTTCATTGTTCCTATTTCTGTGCTTCTTAATATTTTTCACATCATAGCACAAATAGAGAATTGTATTTGTGCAGCACACTGAGTGAAAGAATGATAGCCTTGATCATGAGAGATAAAGAGTCCAGGGCTCCTGCCTCCAAGAATTGAGGGTTTTGGCTGGAAGCGGTGGCTTACACCTGCAACCACAGCACTTTGAGAGGCGGGTTGATTGCTTGAGCTCAAGAGTTCGAGACCAGCCTGAGCAAGAAGTGAGCCCCCCCATCTCTACTAAAAATAGCTGGGCGTTGTGGAGCATGCCTATAGTCCCAGCTACTCAAGAGGCAAGGCAAGAGGATTGCTCAAGCCCAAAGTTTGAGGTTGCTATGAGCCATGGCACTCAATCTCCCCACCCCCCCATCCCCCGCTCCCACAAAAAAGAATTGAGTGTTTCACTATCTTAAAATACTGGTAACCCTACTGGGCATGGTGGCTCATGCCTATAATCCTAACACCCCAGGAGGCCGAAGCCGAGGAGTTAAAGACCAGGCTGAGCAAGAGGCAGACCCAGTCTCTACTAAAAAAATAGAAAAACTAGCTTGGCACCCGTATCTCAGTGGTTAGGGCGCTGGCCACATGCACTGAGGCTGGAAAGTTCGAACCTGGCCCAGGCCTGCTAAACAACAGCGATGACTGCAACAAAAACAATAGCCACTGTGATGGGCGCCTGTAGTCCCAGCTACTTGGGAGGCTGAGGCAAGAGAATCGCTTAAGCCCAAGAGTTGGAAGTTGTGAGCTGTGACACCACAGCACTCTACCAAGGGCAACATAGTGAAACTCTGTCTCAAAACAAGAAAAGGAGAGAATCAACGTAAATACAGACTTTTACATATATCATATCACTTGATCTGCATTTTAGCCTAAGGAGTAGTATATCATTCTACAGATTAAAACACAAAAAGCCAGAGTGTGGAAACGTAACTAATTGGTTCAAGGTCATCCAATAAGAGTCAGATCTGGGACTCAAATCCTTGTCTAACTCCCCCTTTTGATCTCTGAGAGCAGGCTGGAATTGAGGGGGACTCCCTGGTCCCTCAATAACATAATGTGACCAGCACACAGAGGGGAGCTCCTCCAGGCATTCAGGAGGGGACAGCAGACTCACTCATATCTCCAAGGGGAGATGGCCCTGCTGTTGAGGGGTCCATCTTCACTGGCCCTGCAGGATCCTGGGTGGGAGGCGAGGCTGGCAGGTTCTGGTGGAGAGACGAGCATAGTGCTCCACTTCAGCCACTCTTCAGGCAGGTCCTGCCCTTTGCTGGGGCAGCATCTGGACTGATGGCTAAGGTCCCTCTGGAGCCGCACATGGAAAGTGTGTGTTCCCATGACCATTGCCAAGAATGCAGCCACCTGTAGGAAAAGGCCAGTGAGAGACCTGCTTCCACCTAATCCAGGTCCCCTTCCCACTCAAACCCTGCCCCCACTGCTTCCTGAGATGCTGGTTTCTAGCTTCACCTGCTCCTGAGATGATGGTTTCTAGCTTCACCTGCTCCCCAGCTGCAAACCTGAGAGCCTTACCTCCCTCCACCCTCAGCAACATCTCTGCTCCTTTCCCTCTCATTAGGCCCTCTGTGCACTCACCTGGTACATGCCGGATGCCACTCACTCAGCCACAGGTGTGGCACCAACCAGCAGACCTTGTGGAAGCAAGCTGACTGGAGCAGGTTAGGAGTCCTGGTTTTATTTTCAGCAAACCTGTTTTGTTTATTCAAATTTATTTCCACTATCTTTTGGAAGGAGTGACTTGAGATTTAAAAAAAACAAAAAAACCAAAAGCTGCTTAAAATGCTATAGTCATAGAAGATGCCATGAGCATCATTATAAGTCTGGTAGCTGACTGGGTAAACTTTGCTCTTTGCACGTTTCCAGGTGTGGGGTCAAAGCAATAACATTCTGCCATTCTGTGTTCTTATGAATTGTCATTATGGGGATTTCCCTGGTTGGTTTGGTACTCAAAATTAGGAAATGTCTTCTGGCCTCCTTTCAGGTGGCCTCGTTTCCATGATCTCTGCTACTTCCACCCAGGGTCTGGTCTCCATAATTCCTTTCTGTTTTTTTGTTTTTGTTTTTTGAGGCAATGTCTCACTCTGTCATAAAGTATCCTGACATAATCATACCTCACAGCAACTCAAACTGCTGGATTCAAGTGATTCTCTTGCTTCAGCCTCCTGAGTAGCTGGGACTACATGTGCCCACCACAATACCCAGCTAGTTTTCTATTTTTATTCCCCACCCCCCACCGTTTTTCTATTTTTATGAGAGACAGGATCTCACTCTTGCTTAGGCTGGTCTTGAACTCCTGAGCTCAAACAATCCTCCTGTCTCGGCCTCCCAGAGTGCTAGGATTACAGGCATAAGCCACCACACCCAGCCACGATTCCCCTTCTCAGATGTTCTTATGATCACCCACCCTGGTGAGCACTTCCCTCCTCCTTGATCTCCTCTAACCTCCATCCCCTTTTGTTCTCTGACCTCTTCCCCATCTTGGATGACCCCAACTTCCAGGACACCCATCATCTGTGACTTATCCCTTATTATCCCTCCCCTGCTCCTCCAATTTTCCTCGCCCTCTCCTAGTCCTTGCCTCCTCCTTAGAGTAGGGAGGCAGGCCTAAGCCCCCTGGACTGCCAGGAAGGCCCTGGTTCCATAAGTTTATTGGCTGGATGGGCAAGGTCTGATGGAAGAAGATGTAGGTGACTATTCTCATTGCACAAATGAGAAGGTGAAGCAAGGAGGAGGAGGGATGCTGTAACAGCCTCACCTAAGACCCAATAGTAGGTCTCAGTTCTAGGGACAAACTTATCCCAGTCCCCTCTCAGGGTCTTGAGGACATGTCCCATGGCAGGCACAGCTGCTGCTCTCATGCCATGGAGTGAGCCCACAACAAGGGCCACTGTCAGCCAAGAGGGAACGTGTGTGCTCCAGAAAGGCTTGGAGCTGGGCCTGACCCAGCAGACACAGGTCAGCCAGGGTCCAGCCTGTTTATGGGCAGTGTGATGAGAGCAAACCATAGCTCACTTCCTTCCAGACTACCTCTTCATTCTTGCCTAGTACCCCTCTAACCGCCCCCCCCCCAACAACAGCCCCGTTGACTCTAGAATGATGCTTCCTGATTTGCATGTGCTTTCCCTTAGAAAATACTCCTCTAGTAACCGGGGACTCAGGAAATAAACAAAGGGAGCTAGGAATAATTTACACCACAGAGCAAGCGGGGAATCTGTCAATTTTCAAAAGCTTTAAGGCAAAGTAGCCCCAAAAGAGAAGAGTGATGAGGTCAGAGGACATTCTGGAGAATTGGGAGAAGGTGTTCTGGTGAGTCTTGGGGGACCTGAAACGGGGGGTGGGGGGGTAGGATGGGAGGTGTTAGAAGAAGCAGGTGGTAGCTGGGAGAGCAGGACACTTAGGAAGAGCAATAAGGCCAGTATAATCACCTTACTCCCACAGCCTGACCTCTGCCCCTGTGCTTCCAGACAACCTCTCCCTTCCAGATACTACTGGCCTCAGCTCCTGTGCATTACCTGTGGTAAGCCCTGGACAATCCTCGTCTCATTTTACCCTTACAATAAAACCATTACATGGAAACTATTATCTTCATACTACAGATGAAGAAACTGAGACCCAATGGAATTTAGTAACTTTAGTAACCAAGGTCACACAGCTCAAAAAAAGCTGAGCCGGTTTTCCATTCCAGCCCTGACCAACTCCAAATTCAAGCTCCTGGCACAGAGATGCCACATGACGCTCATCCCCAGCTGGCTATGAAAGCACAGTGGATGCTCTACTACTCGCCTGGGTTTAGGCTGGAACGAGTCTCACCTGCACCTGCCTAAGACCACCGGGCATTCCTGCCCACTTAGGCCTTCAGCCCTGCTGGCCAGGATTCACTCTCCAGGCTTCCTGTTCCCCAGCCTTTGGTCTGGTACATGGACTCAGTGTGGCTGCTTCCGGTGTCCTGAACAGCCCCTAACCTCAGGACAGACTCTTAGGGCAGGGCTGTTTTAGAAGAACTGGATTCCTATGGGCCTCTCCACACCAATGAGAACCTCAGGCCTAAAAAGGGAGCAGAACTTAGCCCAGACCTCCCATTCTGGCCACTTACAGAACAGGGGTGCTCAAAGGAACTGGAAATGATCTCAGCTACTTGTTTCACTTGCTGACAGCAGAGAGGACACAGCCTAGGCTACTAGGGACATTGCGCTTCAGGAGAGGCCTTTGGGGTATCCCTGAGACAGAGGGAAGCTCCCTCAAACATGTAGTCTCCCCCAGGGTTGGCTCTACCCACTTCCCAAGATGACAGGGCCTGACCCGAGAACCTGTGCTCTAAGACACGTACCCCCACCCCACCCCTTTGCTCAGCCACTGCCCTTATCTCGGTAACAGTTCTGTGGGACTCCTTAGGGTGACTCCCTGTTGTGAGAAACATTTTCCAGAGGGTTTTCCTCCTGGGTTGACTAGTTTTGGAATCCCTGAGTCATCTCAGCTTCCAGGGAACCCTTGGAAGGTGTGAGGGATATGGAAGTGGCAATGGGGAAAATGCTGAAGCAGGAGCAAAGGAAAGTTTGCACATACCAGACTTCAAGGATCCCCCCCCAACATGTCCCCATTTGCAGGGCCTGACCTGACAGCCAAAGAGAGTTTGCTGGGATTCCTACCCGTGTCTGTGCTCCTGAGAAAAGAGATCAGCACCTACCAGGAAAGAGCAGGGAAGATGTGATAGAATATACCTCCTACCTTTGACTTAGAAAGACTATTAGAGTTTGCAGGGAGTTAGAATATGGCTGTTCTGCCCTTTCTCAGAAAGGCCAGGTATGGTAGCTTGGTGGCTCATGTCTGCAACACTAGCACTCTGGGAGGCTGAACCAGGTGGATTGTTTGAGCTCAAAAATTCAAGACTAGCCTAAGCAAGAGTTGAGACTCTATTTCTACTAAAAATAGAAAAACTAGCTGGGCATTGTGCTGGGCACATATAGTCCCAGCTACTCAGGAGCCTGAGGCAAGAGGAGCTCTTGAGCCCAGGAGTTCGAGGTTGCTGTGAGCTCTGATGATGCTATGGCACTCTACCTATAGGGACAGAGTAAAATGCTGCCTCAAAAAAGAAAAAAACAAAAAAGAAAGATATTCAAGTGTTCGCCTACTGCCTTGAAGTCTTGGCCTTTTCATTGACCAGCTTTTGCTTAACCTTGGGCCCTTGCTCTGCTCCTCCCTCCTCATCTACAGAGACATGTGTGTTTCGGTGGCTGGAGGTTGGTGATAGTGAGGGGAACATTGGCTTGGATGGCCATAAAAGTGCCAACTAGCTTAGGTGGGCTAGACCTTAGCTCTGAAATAGCGCTGGATCCACAGGACTCAGCAGGGTCTATTGAAGCTCAACTGCACTCACTTTATGTGAAGCTCGGGCACTGAATGTTAAAATGTTGAAATATCTCAGGCGGTACCTGTGGCTCAAAGAAGCAGGGCACCAGCCCCATATGCCAGAGGTGGCAGATTCAAACTCAGCCCCAGCTGCCAAAAAAACCTCAAAAAAAAAAAAAAAGTTGAAATACCAGCAGGGTGCGGTGATTCACGCCTATAGACACAGCACTCTGGGAGGCTGAGGTGGATAGATTGCCTGAGCTTACAAGTTTGAGACCAGCCTGAGCAAGAGTGAGACCCCGTCTCTAAAAATAGCCAGATGTTGTGGTGGGTGCCTGTAGTCCCAGCTATTCCAGAGGCTGAGACAAGAGAATTGTTTGAGCCCAAGAGTTTGAGATTGCTATGAGCTATGATGACACAGCACTCTACAGAGGGTGACAAAGTGAGACTGTGTCTCCAAAAAAAACATGTTGAAATACTTCTGCATGTTCTCATAAGTAGATACTGCTCTCAGCTTTGGGACATCCTCCTAGTACACCTCCCTATGATCCAGCACCTAAAGGATGAATGTCTAGCATGGATGGAAGCCTCCAGAACACTGTTCCTGTATTCTGATTGGTAGGTGATAATGCTTTAGCTACAAAAATGCCTAAGCACAGGAGCATGCCTTCAAGGAGAACCCAGATTGACCTGAGAGGCACAAGAAGAATCAGAGTTAGCCCACCAACCTAGGGATGAATTAACAAACTATGGTATATGTATACCATGAAATGCTATTCGGCCACAAAAAAGATGACTTTACATCTTAGTTATTAACTTAAATGGAGTTGAAACACTTTCTTCTTAGTACAGTATCACAAAATGGAGAAGCAAGAATCCAATGTACTCAATACTAATATAAAGCTAGTAGATGATCTAATACATGTCAACATAGGGAGAAAAACTCAAATTAATTCAAGGTGGGGGGCAAGGGAACACGGGAGCAGGGAGAGGTGGAGGGAGGGGGATGTGTGTGCTCCGACTTAATGGGCACAATATTAGGGTGTATGGCCCACCTCTAGGGGGCAGGACACAGAATTATAAGAGGGACTTTACCTAACAAAGACAAATATTGTAACCTAATTCTTTGTACCCTCTATTAACCTGAAACAAAAAAAGAAAGTAAAAAAAAAAAGTAAAGAAAATTACAAGCATTATAAAATAAAAAATAAAAAGAATCAGAGTTAGGAACAAGAGTCCAGATGGGGAAAACCCTCTGGAAAATGTTTCTCACAACAGGGGAGTCACCCCCAGCACAGGGTTGGTGTCTCCCCAATGAGAGGCTCCAGCTTACTCAGCTTTGTCATATGGTCATGGCCACCTTTGTTCATTCATCCATTTAACAAATATTTATTGAGCACCTACTATATACCAGGCACCATTCTATTAGTAATGCAGAGGAGGATAAATCAGATAAGGTAAGCCTCATGAAGTTACATTTTAGGAGGAGACAGATAATAAACAAGGAACAAGATAATTCCTGATAATAATAAGAGCTATGAAGAAAATGAAACAGTGTTATGAGATAAGGGAAACAGGGAATCCCAGGTGGAGGCAGGTGTTTAACTTGGTAGCCAGGGAAGGCCATTTATTATTAATTTTTTTTTAGACAGTCTCACTTTGTCACCCTTGGTAGAGTGCTAGGGTGTCATAGCTCATAGCAACCTCAAACTCTTGACCTCAAGCCATCCCATTGGCTCAACCTTCTGAGAGGCTGGGACTACAGGCTCCCAACACAAGGCCCAGCTATTTTTAGAGATGGGGTCTTGCTCTGTGTCAAAGTCCTGAGCTCAGGCAATCCAGCCATCCTAGCCTCCCAGAGTGCAAAGATTACAGGCATGAGCCACTACCCCCAGCTCAAGGGAAGGCCTTGTCTGAGTATGCTATACTTGACATGATTATGAGAAGGATCTGAGGGGACAGTGGGCTAGGCAGAGGGAGTAGGACATGCAGAGTCCTAGAGGTGAGAAAGAATGGATGGAAAACAAGGGGTAAGGGGGAGAGTTAGATGAGATGAGGTGGAAGAGGTGGACAGGGACCAGGTAATACAGGGTCTTACAGACTGTGGTGGAACATTTGGATTTTATTCCAAGGTCAATGGAAAGGTATTCACTGGATTCGATCATGAGTTACATGCTATGAGTTTCTCAAGGGCAGTCTCCATGTCCTCGACATGCTAGTGCCCTCTCAGGGCTACAGCAAATAACTATAATAATAATTGCTTTTGTCCAACATGTATATACCATGGGCCAGATACGGTTCTCAGGATGTTCTTAATCCTTGCAGGTCAATGCTTAGGTTCCTTTATTATCCCTACTTTACAAACAAGGAGCCAGAGACTCCACGGGGCCATGTAGCTTATCAAGGTCACTAGCTAGTATTGGAACTAGGATTAGAAACCAGCCATTCTGAATGCTATGGGTCCAAAAAGTGAAGAATCAGTCAGCACCCAGGAAATTTCGAGTAGCAGGAGGAATGAGATGAGGCCCAGAAGTCTCAAAGGGGGGTAAGGAAGAGACCAGCTTGTTGGACCCTACAGGGAAGGAAAAAGA
Source organism: Arctocebus calabarensis (assembly GCA_963573935.1). Lineage (NCBI taxonomy): Eukaryota > Metazoa > Chordata > Mammalia > Primates > Lorisidae > Arctocebus > Arctocebus calabarensis. The sequence goes on from CAUYON010175752.1 coordinate 19,802, forward strand.
ATGGGAGAGAAGACTGGGACGCGGGGTGCCAGATAGAGGTGTTCCTTCCTCTCCACTCGATGAATATGACCACAGTAAACCTTGAGAGCCTGGCTGCCTTAGGCTGCCACCACCCAGGGTCTCATCTACCTGCCTAGCCTGGATTTTCTCCAACATTACTTAGAGCTTAGAGCTTTCCCTGAACAAGTCAGAATTGCCTTAAACCTCTGTTTGAGAAACACAGGACAGAGATAAGAGTATAAATGCAGTGTTTTTCAGCCATTTTTATCTCATGGCACACTTGAATCTATAGTTAAACTTCCATGGCATACTTAAATTATGTTGATTTTAAAAAAGAACATATTTACTATGCTTTGAACTTCTTTTGAAAATAATTTAATGATCTTTAAAAATTTTCGCGGTGGCTTGGCACCCATAGTACAGTAGTTATGGCGCCAGCCACATGCACTGAGATTGGCAGGTTCGAACCCATCCTGGGCCAGCTAAACAACAATGACAACTGCAACAATAGCTGGGTGTTGTGGCAGGCACCTGTAGTCCCAGCTACTTGGGAGCCTGAGGCAAGAGAAATACTTAAGCCCAAGAGTTGGAGGTTGCTGTAAGCTGTGACAACACCACAGCATTCTACCAAGGGTGACATAGTCAGACTCTGTCTCAAAAAAAAAAAAAAAAAAATCACAATGGCTGGGCATAATGGCTCACGCCTGTAATCCTAGCATTCTGGGAGGCCAAAGCAGGTGGCTCGCCTAAGCTCATGATTCAAGACCAGCCTGAGCCAGAGTGAGATCCCTATCTCTGAAAATAGCTGGGCCTTGCATTGGGTGCCTGTAGTCCCAGCTACTCCAGAGGCTGAGGCAAGAAAACCGCCTGAGTCCAACAGTTTGAAGTTGCTGTGAGCTATATGACACAACAGCATTCTTACCCAGGGTGACAAAGTGAGATTCTATCTCAAAAAAAATATTTTTTTTCGTGGATACCTAAGATCCTCTCTCAGCACACCAATGTGTCACAACACATGGGTTAAAAATCACTGGTAGTACAAGGACTGGGGAAAAGCTTCTCCAAAAAGAAACAACTTTCAGCTTTCTTTTAGAAAAAACAAAAGTTTGGCTGAGAGTGGCTCACACCTGCCTAAATCCTAGCCTTCTGGGAGGCTGAAGTAGGAGGATTACTTGAGGCCCGAAGTTCCAGACCAACCTGAGCAAGAGACAGACTTCCTCCTCTCTACAAAAAAAATAGAAAATTTAGCTGGGGTGTCATAATGAGTGCCTATAGCTACTCAAGAAGCTAAGGCAGGAGAATTGCTTAAGCCCAAGAATTTGAAGTTGGAATGAACTATGAGAATGCCACTGCACTCCAGCCTGGGTGACAGAGTGAGACTTGTTCTCAATAAATAAATAAATAAATAGCGTAAGATAGAGGGAGCCAAAGGAAAAAGGAAAAACCATGGAAGAAGAGTATTATGCTAGGCACTCTATATACATTTCCTCCTCTCCAAAGTGACTGCTAGAGATAAGGAAATGAGACTCAGAGATGTTTTAAAATTAGGCCAAGATCACACAGGTAATAAACCAGTACTCACTCCTCAGTTTGGCTGGCCTGAGCATTCCAGAAGCACAGTCTTTTTTCACGGCTCGTTGGCACTCTGCTGTGCCTCACCTACATTTATTTCCCCAGGCAGTAAGCTCCACTGCCCATCTCCCAAGTCACCGTCTTAATTGGTCCTAACAGCTTCTTTCCTACTTAACTTTTTCTGACCTCCATGTATTTCCCCTTGTGCCAGTCACAGCATTCATATCTGAGAAGAGCTTCCTGCTCACCTTCACCTTGAGCCTCAATTTTTCTTAGTGGCCCCCTGGGCAGAGATCATATAAAGTCACTCCCCTAGTTGAATGTCTGTGTGCCAGGCAGCCAGGGCCCCCAGGGTTGGAGTCTGGAGTAGGTTAGAAAGTTTCCCCTTAGTGGTCACCATCTCTGACCAGATTGGGGCTGGGAAGGGAGAACTCTTCCTTTAGATGTACCTGAGAATTTTAAAGTTCCACTGCCAACCTAGTGGAGTCTGAGTCTGTTTAGGATTCCATGTCCAGGCCTATACTTCATCAATGATGGCCAAGTCCAGAGCCAACAGCATTCATCCCCATTTTCACCCCAGAATCCCTCCCCCTAGTCCACCCCATAAGCTCCACCCTTCCCCTCTACAGAGGTTCTTCATAGGTGCCCAGGCAATAGAATGGGGAAGGGGCTAGAGCAGATTCCCCTGCCCCCACTGTTCTAAGAAATGCATAGATGTGTGTGGGCCTATGGAATATGACCTATAGACATGCCTATCCAAGGCCTCAGATTCATAGGACCTTAAACTTGAATTCTGATCTCAAAATGAGGTTATGCATAGATTCATTCCCCATTTTATGTGTTCGAAGTGTTGTTAAATGCAAACACTGAAAATATACTACAGCTTTTCCATCTTGTTTGGCGTCTTACTTTTTAAATACCAGGAACCTGGCTTGGTGCCTGTAGCTCAAGCGGCTAGGGCGCCAGCCACATACACTGGAGCTGGCGGGTTCAAATCCAGCTCAGCTCGCCAAACAACAATGATGATAACGACAACCAAAAAAAAAAAAAAAGCTGGGCTTTGTGGTAGGGGGCTGTAGTCCCCGCTACTTTGGGAGGCTGAGGCAGGAGAATCGCTTAAGCCCAAGAGTTGGAGGTTGCTGTAAGCTGTGACCCCACAGCTCTCTACCCAGGACAATAGCTTGAGACTCTGTCTCAAAAAATATATATATATATCAAGGGCGGCTCCTGTGGCTCAGCGAGTAGGGCGCTGGCCCCATATACCGAAGGTGGCGGGTTCAAGCCCGGCCTCGGCTGAACTGCAAAACAAAAAAATAGCCGGGCGCTGTGGCGGGCGCCTGTAGTCCCAGCTACTCGGG
>CAUYON010175753.1:0-12432 GCA_963573935.1 Arctocebus calabarensis
GAGAGAAACGGAGAGAGCTTCTCTCTCCCCACTAGAATTTTCTCCCTCTAACAGATGCCTTAATGTTTTCTGTATTCTTTTCTTTCTTTTCTGTGAATAAATTCTGTCTTACAAAAATTTAAAAAAAAAAAAAAAAAAGAAACTGACTTAAACAAAGTTGGATCTTATTCAAAACTCTGGTGAATGGGGGAAGCTTGGGGGTTATTCATCATTTTGGACACTTTATGCCATTGCTCACCTTTGAAAGCCCGATGCCTAAGAACTGAATTTCTAGAAAACATTATCACTAGAAATGGCCTCTGGTCAATTTTAAATTACTTTGTTTTCTAATCCCATGTTACCGCTAAAGAGTTTTTCTTTTCCATGGCCACTGTTTTACTGAACTGAAAATATTCCCTGGACACCAAACTACAATTAAGGCACACTTTGAAAAATACAGTAACATGGTGGACATAAAATTCTAAAAATGCCTCACTTTATGACAAAAACTCTATGTGGGCACACTTCATCTGTTTATTCTATAGTAGTGGCCTTTAGTATATTTCCACACCAACTCCATTAACTCAGCAAAACATCATAAATCCCTCCCCAAAGCAAACCTGCACTACACAGCATGATTGAGCAATGTCAATTTTACTTAAGAATTCACTGGAATACAGAAGAGGAGAACATTGCACACATCACAGCAACCAGTCTCATCAAATTCCTACTAGAGATTTTGTTTGTCAATAACAGCAACTTCTTGGGGCTCTCTCTTCATTGACCCTTTCTTCCACTTAGCCTTTAGGCGACCCTCCCCTGAGGCACAGCAACTGGTCTCTGCCCGCTTAGGCAGTCACTCACCAATGCAGTTCCTAAAGAACACTCTGCTAGCAAGAAAAATATTTCTTTCATATTATTGCAGATGTCAAAATCTAGTCTGAGAAAAATGGTAAGAGCGATTATCATTGTAAGATTTTACAAAAGGATTTTCTGCCTTTGCCTCCTTACCAGAAGTCTCAGTTCTATTTTCACTCACCTTTTGATTTCTCCAGAACCTTCTTTCTTTAATTATCCCTTCTCCTGTATCTTCTGCCCTCTCTCTTACTGGCTCACTCCTATCATTTGAAAATGTTCAGTTTTCTCCCATCATTTTATTTAAAAATAAAAACAAATCACTTTACCTTCTCCTACGATTTCTAGCAGCCATCATCCATAGTCGAGTCTCTGATGTAGTGTTTCCCAGGGTTGTGGGCATTTAAAAGCAATTGTAGGGAAAACCAAAGGTATGAAGAATAGAGAGAGAAGGGCGGCACCTGGGGCTCAAGGAGTAGGGCACCGGCCCCATATACTGGGGGGGAGGGTAGCAGGGTCAAGCCCAGCCCTGGCCAAAACTGCAAAAAAAAAAAAGAATATATATAGAGAGAGTTTCAGACACTGTAGCAACCAGATGTGGTGAATATTTGAGAGCCTCATGGATTCCTCTTGATAAAACATATAAGACTAGCTGGAAGGCTCCAGAAGGAAAGTGCAGTTGGCCTTGGCCTGATTGGAGTTCCGTAATGGGAGCAGAGGAAATGCCCCCTTTTGTCCAACTACTGTTATTGTCACCCTCTCTGAGGAACTTTTCCAGCTACACTAGCTCACAGTTTTCTGTCTTGCTACTGAACAAACAGTTCTTTGATATTTTCTTGATAAAGAGCATGAGCACCTTCATACACACACCTGGATTTTTTAAAAATTGAGACACTGACTACACAGGCAACAGGCAGACTATTTATAAAATGGAATTCTGACCTACGCTTTGCAGCAGCCAGCCCAGGAAATCAACCCAGGAAGCCACCCTACTGTCTGCAAGTCTGACTTTTAATATGTCAGGCCACTATCTCCAGCAACAATCCAGGAAGCCAAACAATAACTCCTATAACCAGTGGCCTCAAATGGCCAGGGCTTGATTAATAACTGGCAGCTTCCCTATTTTTTGTCCCTGTTTCCAATGTGGAATCAACCAGAGAAATCCAAATATACTCCCTGTCCAGCTCCACATGACACCTCTCTGGTTACCTGCCTTCAGCTTCCCCATACCAACAGCTCTCAGCCAGGCACATTGGAAGCTGTCCCTTTCCCCCACTCTGAACCTTTCCCACTCCTCTACCTGATTGTAAGTCTCTGTCAAGTACATCACAGTGGCCAACTCCCTGCTAAAGCAACCTTTGAATAAATGACATTTGGTTGTTCTCATTTTTTGGTTTTCATTTATTTCCACATTACCTAATAATAATACTGTGTCCTAATACTGTGCTCCATCTCTTCCTGTGAAAGCTGCCTTTTAAACGCTCATGACTGCCTTTTAGCCTATTGTATGGAAAAAACATATTCAGCCCTAATTCTACTAGTAGACTAGTAGTTTATTTCCACCTCCCTTTTTTTCTTTTGTAGTTATAAACAATTCTGCACCAAATCTCACTGTGCAACTTCACACATGTGTGACTCTATCCATAAAATAGACAGAGGGACTTGCTGGGTGGTGGCAATGGTCGTATTTATTCAAAAACATTCCCTGAACTTAGTTAGGCCAGGTTCTCAGGAAACAGACTTAGCAATGAAAGTCTGCATGCAAGATGTTGGCACAGAGTACTCTCAGGAAGTCCTCTCAGCCACAATACCTGGGTGGAAGAAGGGAGGCGCCTTTCAGAGCTGTCCTGCCTTGAAGCCAGGGATTGGCCCATTCTCACCCTTCCTCACCAGCCAGTCATTGGATGGGGCTACCCAAGGCAGAAGACCAGTTCTCAGGGAGGAATGCAGCTGGGAGCCATCATCTGCTGGTGACAAGAGCTGCCATCCTCAAGGAGCATCTGGGCATAACAGGACACCTACCATGGGTCACACTGGGGACTCAGCACAGTCTGCTCCCTGTCCTTGAAGCACTCATGGTCCTCTGGGGAGATAGACGTGTCACCAATTAGGGACAATCAAGTATCATGGGTTGTGATGGGGAAGCCCCAAACATGGTATTGGGATAATGTGTTGTAATATGTGGTAATAGCTTCCTTCACTGCAGGGCAGGACTCAGGCTCTCTGGTCCCACCAGTCTTTTTCCAGTGATCCTTTGGGGAGGAATTGTTAGGCTTCAGTGACAGCATCAAGTTCTGAGATCAGTTGTCCCTACATTGTGGGTGACAATATCCCTGGTACATGGAACAATGCCAGGCACATAATAGGTTCCAGGAAATAGCTGATGGATAAATCCTATAGGGTAGTACATTTATCATTCCCACTTTACAGCAGTGGTTTGCTGGAGAGCTATCCATGGGTCAATTCTGAAAGGCCTGCTCAGCCAAAATGGACTTGGAAGGTGGAAACTGCGGCCACAGCTATATATATATGGGAAGGAGATTTCACCAGGAGTGTCCTTTACAACCTGTGGCTCACAGGCCACATGCTGATTTTGTGAGCACTTTTTTTGTTTATCTGTGGTGTTGAATATTACAAAATTAAGCAAGGACCTTTTTTTTTTCTAATTAGTTTTCACTAATGTGTGTATATTTAATGTGTGGCCCATGGCAACTGTTATTCTTCCAATATGCACAGACAAAAAAAAAAAAAAAGATTGAACATCCCTGTTTTAAGCAACTAAGCAGTCCGACAGATGCAGGCTTTGGTCAATTTATCAAGAGCTAGTTTAGACAACACACGGCCTCAAAGATGCCCACTAGATTGATCAACAGAAAGATTGCCAGGACTTTGATAAGAGTCGTCAGAAGTGCCACGCCTGGCCGCTAAACCACTAAATCTCAGAAAGCAAGAACATAAGCAAAGCCCCCACCCTGCCCTAATGCAAGAAATTCCAAACTTTCCTCGCATCTTTTGGAGATCATGAAAGCAGATCCAATTTATAAACCTGCAATATAAGACTCTAGAAAAGACTCGCTGTCATGTCCCCAGCTGCTTGGGGGCCCGTAAGTCCCTGGGCTCCACCCCAGCACTGACCCTCACCCCCAGCCCACTGGGCTTCTCTGTCTTTCTTCCCTACCCACCAGCCTCTCTACTTCTCCAATCTTGTCCCAGAAAACGTACACTCCTGAGCTGAGGATGAGGGAGGAGGACTTCAGAGAACAGAATTAAATTACCTTTGGTGCGGGCAGGACGTGAGACCTGGAGCGCGGGAAGAACCCTTGTCTCTCATATGTGCAGCAGCGAGCCCATCTTTCAGGGTCGGGTTTGGGATAGCGCACGAGTACAGCATCACTTGTTATCACTAAGGTGTGGACTCTGTCCTACCTGCTGCCTAAGAAGTTTCAGAAGTAACTCACATTTCAGTGTAATGTACCACCGTGTGTCCTGAGTAAAGTGTTACTGACAATAAAGTGCTAAGGCTTGAACTATTCAAATCCTCGTAAAACAGATTGAAGGCTGTACCCAGAGTGACTGTCATCCTCACCTGCTTTTTTGAGTGAAACTGAAATGGGAGGAGTCACCTCAGCGCTGATGAGGGGCTCAGGAGCGTGCAAGAGGGAGGACCACCCCCCATCCTCCCCACCCACACCCTCCACTCCCCCCCACACCCACACCCACTCCTGCTGAGCTGGGGTCCTATTTCCCTGTAACCTCAAGGCATTGTCTCAGCAGAATGAGCTCTTCATAGAAAATACTGTCCCTCCACCAAACGACCACAGGCAAACTTGACATTGTCAAAAGAGTTGAAAAACAATAGCAGCAGATAAACAAGTAACACTAAGATTGCACATACCCTGTGTCTTAAGTGATTTGGTGGCAGAAAGGCTACACGCATGCTGTCCCAGGTGGAATCTCTAGTGGCGGGTATTAATAGTGACAGCTCAACTTTGAAATTTTAAGAGTTACACCATATGACAAATTACACTCATGCAATTTTTTTTTGAGACAGAGTCTCACTCTGTCACCTGGGTAGAGTGCTGTGGCATCATATCTCACAGCAACCTCAAACTCTTGGGCTTAAGCAATCCTCTTGCCTCAGCCTCCGCAGTAGCTGGGACTACAGACTCTGGACACAATGCCTGGTTCGTTCTTCTATTTTTAGTAGTGATATGGTCTCACTCTTGCTCAGGCTGGTTTTGAACTCCTGAGCTCAAACTATCCACCTGCCTCAGCCTCCCAAAGTGCTAGGATTGCAAGTGTGAGCAAAGTTACACATATGCACTTTGGCCAACAACAATTCTAAGTCCAAATTAATAACTGAATTTCAGACAAAGAGGACATTTAAAAAAATAGAACCACTTTATCCTCTTTGCTGAGGAGACCAGTTTCAATGACATTCTACTCATCTACTGACTTTATTTCCTCCTGAAACTTTGTGGACCTCACTGGACATTCCTAACTCAGGAGAGAGATTCTAGAGCTTGACTTTGGTGGTTCTTCCAGCTCCAGGCATTCTTCCTAGGTGAATTGGCAGGCTGACATTCAACATGTCAGAGGTTTGGTTCAGGACACCCACCCAGTGGCTGTCAGTGGACCTGCTGGCCCCATGCTGGGCTAATGGTTAGAGATGGGCATGGGTGGGGAGGTAAGGGCCCAGGGCAACTCTTGTGAGAGAAGCCTTGTGTGGACTCATGCTAAGGGGATTTCTTGTATACCTTCATAGCAGGTAAAACATATTATTAAGTGGGATGAATGGGAGTCAGTCATTTCTCAACAGCTGCTATGAGCCTCTCCCTGTGGATGGAACCCGCTTTTGGAAGGCGAATGTTTCTATAATCTCCTCAGGAATAGGGCTGGAGATTGGGCCCAGGGTCTGTGGGCCCAAAACAGAGAAAGGATGGCAGAGGCAGAGCTGATGTGAGCAAAGAAAGGAATTTACTTCTGAGAGAGGTGTGGAGGGTTGTCACCCACAGAGGGGGACATGGGAAGTTCCCTTTGCTGGGGCAAGGGTGGGAAGAGATGACCTCTGGAGAAGTATGCCCTGGGAGGATTTGGGAGTGGGGTGACATGTCGTATCATGGATTCTTCCCTTCACCTCACAGATGCTGGGAAAGCAAAAGCGTGCCATGGTACAAGTAAATTCCTTTCTTTGCTCACATCAGCTCTGCCATCCTTTCTCTTTTGGGGGGCCCACAGACCCTGGACCCAACCTCCAGCTCTATTCCTGAGGAGCTTATGGAAACATTCACCTGGAATGAAAGCTGACAACAGGACCAAGATCTACTTCTGGTTTGCAAGGGGACAGGTGCTGTATATGCATTATACCGATGCTTTAAAATGCCTCAAGTCTGATTGTCCTTTAGGCTAGGGTTAGTGTGTCTTGGGGAGAGGGTATCTTGGTAGTTAGATCATGGACTTCAGAGTCTGTTGTATCTGTGGCCAAGTCCTACTCCTACCATCTTTAGTACACACAATGAATAAATGCTTACTGAACACAAGCTGATAGTTTTTGTGAAAACCTAGTGCTAGTGCTCAGGAACACAGCAGTGATGAGCGTACCACTTATGGGCACTTTAGCAAATTAAGTACTTTTACGTCAAAAGGAGGTTGTCATCAGGATTAAGTGAGACAAAGCACTTTCATTGTATCCAACTGGAAAAGTCCTGTTTTAATATGATCTATGATTTAATACTCTACTAATACTGAGAACAAATACTATCTTTAAAATTCGTTTATAACTTTAGACAGTAATTAGATCACTAACTGGCTTCAATCTTATTGAGACAATCAATCCCTAATTCCTTGTTGATTATGTTGTTTATCACTTTAATCATCTATTAACCAAATTTATTTCAGTTTGTCTATAACCGTTATCCAGTATGGTGTTTTTAAATAGACACAATGGAGAAAGAGAAATTTGACATGTGAAATTGAGAGGAGAGGTGGTTCTCAACTCTCCTTCCGGGTCTGCATGGAGGCTCTCTACCTTTCTTTTCTCCTTTTGCCTTTAGAATGAGACACAGTCACTGGGAAATTAACGGCAAACCAAGCCCCTCACCCAGAAGAATCATCAACATGATAGGGCCTTCTCTTGTCTGTGCAAATATGTCTAGAATCACAAGCCTGCTGATGACATTTACATGCACTACTTGTGGGATTCTGCAGAGTTATGTGGAGGGTAGTTTGAAACTGATGCAATTATTCCTCTTATAGGATTTTTTTAAGAAAAAAATCATAGGCCTGGGCAAATGTGTACTTGGGATTAGCCCTTAGAGGATGTTTTCAATAGTAAAATTAGAAATGGTCTGTACAGTCAATATAAAGAGAATCGGCTAAATAAACAGTGGTATTTCCATTTGATAGGGTTCTATGGAGTTGTTAAAAGTTATGTGATTGAAGGCTGTGTCATGCTAATAGAAATGTTTACTGCACGTTAAGTGAAAAAATAGTATGTTTTAAAAATTATGTTATAAAACAAATGCCAGTAAAGCACTTATTAGCACTCTGCCTGGCTCTTCTGTAAGTGTTAGCTGTCCTCATTTTAAAAAGCGTGATCTCAGGTTTTAGAGAAGCATTTATAAATAAGGAAAGAATAGAAGACATTACAACTTCAAGTGGTTATCAATGAGTAGGAGAATCATGGATTTATGGGTCCTTCTTTGTGCTGTTTGAATTTTCCAAATTGTCTGTGATGAATGACTACATGCTTACAAAAGAATTTTGCTGAAAGCTACTAACTGTCAAGGTCCTTAACCCCTGAGCTGGAAGCCCAGGACATCTCCCCAACCCCACCTAGTTCCTGTCCTGTGATTTGAGAAATTTCCCTTCACCTCTCTGGGCTTTGTTTACCTTTTGGGAAATAAAATATGACTTTTAAAGGTTAGGAAATACATACTTATGCTGACACCCAGGAGAATTTTCCTTTGCAGTAATATACACAGCTCTACTTCATGAACCCCTGTAGATACCATCGTGTATCCATCTCTCCCTCAGCAGCATCTTGAGGCTTAGAGACATGACATGACTTGCTCAAGGTGACACAGAATGAAATAAGGACTCCAGGATTTGGACCAGTCTGCCCAACTGCAGCCAACCACCTTAGCACAGGACACCTGGATGCAACTTTTGCCCACCATGGGCTAAAATGAAAAGAGTGGGATGGGGTGGAGTGGAAGGTTGGGGGTGTGGCCTAGGTGCAAGAAGGGAGCCTGAGATGGTGAGGCTCCAAGTAAGTCTGGTGTCCTCAACCTGGCCCAATATGCAGCATCTATAGCAGTGTGGAGGAGCGGAGCAGGATTTCCTCCCTGCAGTGAGGGTCTTCATTGCCAACCTATTGTTGAGGAAACATTCTCACGTGAGGCAATTACATTCTAAGGGGTGGGAAGCTGAGAGGACCCAGTCAACTGTCTAGGGATGGTGTGGTATATGTCTACTGTCTTTCCAGGGGCTCTGGGAGTTGCTACCAACTCCAGAAGACAGGCTCAATGCAGAAACATCCTTTGTAAAGCTGATCTATGATCTCCAAAGTCATTGTCCTACGAGGTTGCCTGGGTCACCAGTCTCTAAATCCAACCAGAATCCAGGGTGTCACCTAACATACCCCAAATCTCGAACTGTCATGCACAGGAGGCCCATGCCCTGATATGGGGAGCACAGGCTTGGGCGCAAAGTCTGTTCTGGGGAAAGGCCTTACTCATTTGTCCCTAGCGACAGAGGAGTACAGGAGACAAAATCACAGCAACCTTGATTTTGCTTAGTTTCACAACCCTAGCCACTCTACCCTAAGCCTATGGCAAAGGTTTCAAAACAGAAATAAATATATTTCTTCACTATTTCCTTCCCACCTGCCACATTTTCTGGTGGGAGATAGCAGATGGCCTCTTTGAGGTGGGCCTGGGGGACCTCTCACCAGCCCCAGTGGCTACCCTAGAAATGCCTGCTCCTAACTCTGAACAGAAATGGGCACCACTGGCGAGTAAGTCCTGACCCTGTGAGAGAGCCTTTTCTCAGACTGTGCCTGTGCATCTCCCCCAGATCAACAGAGAGAAAAGTCCATGCCATTACTTGGTGATTACTGAAACCAGACTCAGGAGGGGAGGATCCTAATCCCACTGGCCTTTCCCAACCCCTTGTAATCTTTACTTGTCTATAAGGAAGAGGTGCAGACCAACCACTTTAAAATCTGATTCTTTTTTTGTGTGTTTGCAAAAAAAATTAACATGTAAACAAATGACATATAATCAAGAAACATTCAAACATAAAATCTCTGAGGTCTTTTAACAAAAAGAAGAATAAAGTAATTTTTGATGAAAATGATTTAAGGGTTCAACACATGTATTTAATTCTCTCTGAAATAGTAGGCTGTGGTGAACCCAGGAATGCTCGTATGTACACCATAATACGATGAAGAAACAAAACTTTCAGAGGATTATTTCCAGTTAAGAAACTAAGATTGTCAGAGTAAGAAATATACTGTGCTTAAACATACACATGAAAGCCTTAAAACCAAGCTGTGACAAAGGGACTTACAACCGAAATGAATAGAACTTGAGAAAAACTAAAAACAAAATGCTTTCTGTACTTGCTACAAATAATTTTAGGAGCAGAGATTTTTACACTGGACTGGTAAGAACAGAACATCCTGAAATTTTAATTAACAGCATTTGCTGTAATGGTGCTGATTTTCTTGGTGTATGAATTTTCTGGCTTACTTCCTTTTTCTTTCTCAAATTCAGCTATCTGATTAAATATGTTGAGTAAATTTTGAGGTAAATGTTTTTAACTACGCTTTCAGAGTACTTTTGACCATGGAATCCATCTTCTCCTGGAATCTGTTTTGATAGCCTTCCCATAATTGTCCTCTCTTTCGTATCTTACTCTATTTGTATTTAATGTATACCTTTGCTCTTGTTGACTAAAATTACATGATCCAGAGAAAGTATACTTTTGTACTTTTCAACTCACTTCCAGGAGTTATCTGAGCTTGCTGGTGAAGTAAAATACCTCATAGAACCTGGCTCCCACCAAAACATGGCTTATAAAGCTTTTGGGTCCAGAAAAAACTCTGTGATGTGTGCTGAGGCAGTATGCTGTACCCAACACCATCGCTGGCCCGAGTTAGAAACCACCAGCTTCCTTCCTTCATGTGGTGCCTACTTACCCGCCACACAGGTGAGCTGGCAGGTGACTAGGAGGGCTCCTGGCATAGAACCACTCAGACACCAGGGAGGGACAAGGGGTGACAAATTCCAACCTGCAAGAGTAGTGTGTCTACTGGGTGGGCCATGGTCCTGCTGAAGACTTCCCTAGAGCAGGCTGCAGTGGCAGTGGCCAGGCAGAATAAGGGAGGAGGTGGCTGATGACCCCCTCCCCCCCGTGGCCCAGGGACAGCCACAGGCTCTACTAAGCCCAGAAGATAGGAATCTGTGATAGGAATGTGCCTTAGAAAACATAGTAGAACCTCTTTAAGTTGACCACACAAGGTACTGTAACAAACTGATCAACATACAGAGGTGGTCACCATGAGCAACTTCCATTGAGTACACGTAGTACATGTCTGGCCCATGAAAACCAGGTCAACTTAAAAGGTGGTCACTGGGAGTGGTGCCTGTGGCTCAAGGAGTAGAGTGTAGGCCTCATATACTGAGGATGGTGGGTTCAAGCCCAGCCCTGGCCAAAATTGCAATAAATAAATAAATAAATAAATAAATAAAAGGTGGAACACTGTAGGGAGGTGGTCAGCTCTAGAGGGCCCACTGTATCCTCAAAACAAGATAAATCCTAAAAGGCAAAATCAGAATTCATTTGGAGAGGTAAATATAAATATTTATTTGCTGCATAATCTATGGCTTGACCCATGTCATCTTTGCACTTTTATACATTCTAAAATTATTTAGTTTATGCAAAAAATAGTCTAATCAAGATATTGCAGAAATGTAATTGAATTACATTTTGTTACTTTTTCAAGCTTTTATTTTTGCATTCTGGAGATAGGTAGAATGTAAAAAATTTCTTTTTCTTTTTCCTTGTACTTGTTTTAATCACATTTATTTTTAAATTTTTATTAAATCATAATTGTGTACATTGGTGCAATCATGGGGCTTCATATATAATTTGAAATATTTCCTCCCCTCACCCCATTGGTAAGACAGAATTTATTTACAGAAAAGAATACAGAAAACACTAAAGCTCCTGGTAGAGAGAGAGAACTCAAGTGAGGAGAGAAAAGCTCTCTCTGGTTCTCTCCCAGTCTTTCCCTGTCTCCCCCTTTAGGCTTTTAATCTCTGGGTATATGTAGGTGTATGGGTTCCTTGGCCAGGAAACAAATGAACACAGTCCCTTCCACCAGGGGCAAGGAGAATGAATGTACCAATGAACGAACACAGTCCCTTCCACTGGGGCAAAGTGAATGAATGTATCAATGAATGGACACAGTCCCTCACCAGGACAAAGTGAATGAATGTATCAATGAATGGACTGTGGCCTAGAATTGTGAATAGAATTGAGGCCTAGGAAATTCACATGAAATTGGCCTAGGCATAGGAAATGGGGGTTCCACATTTAGTGCTAAGTGTAAAGTGAAGGAGACACCAAGGCACATGTGTCTCCTGGGCAGTTGTCTGGCCTTTTTGGCTATTGGAGCCTCTGGTGGGGGTTGGAGGTCCCCCTCCTTGCCTGTCATCCAGCCCACTGGTTGTTCAGCTGGCTGCCACAGCACAGACACTGCCAAGGAGGAGGCAGCAGGTCCACCAGCTCTGCTGAGCTGAGTAGGGCGCCAAATGTCCTGCCTCAATTCTCCCTCTCCGAGTAGAAACTCTAACTGTTGTTAGGGAAAAAGGGCAAAGACTTGATCTAACTGCTTCCTGCTGAATCGGGTGATGATAGAAGGGGGCAGTTGGGATTTCTACAGAGGAGAGTGATACAGGGGTTTATGGACTGGAACACCTTTATTGCGTGTGGCTTGATGACATTTCTGGAAAACATAAATCTGATTAGTGTATTTAGTAATAGGCAAAGGTAGAACAGCGTCAGGTCAGAAGCACTTATTCAATGATGCTAAAAGAAAACCATAGTAGGGTTTTTCTTGCTGTTTCCTAAATAATAACTTCAAACTTTCTTTTGGCTCACAAGTGTAAGTGGTCTGTGGCTGGCAGTCTTCATTGCCTGCCAGTGTAGAAGATGGAGGGTTCCAGGACTTTACTCGTGAATGACGTATGCAGGAATCGACTCCTATAACTTTAACAGTAGAAGAAGACAAGATAACAGGAAAGGGGTCTTCCCAAGTTGGGGTTAGGGAAGGTGAATTAGAGGGAAGAGTTTTGATCATGACTAGATCTCCAGAAGGGTAAAGTTCCTGTTTTAGTTAGTATGTCCCTCCCCAAACGGGGAGCAGGACTTTCAGGGACGATTAGGGAGGCATGAGAGAACAGCAAGTTATCCCAATTGCAGCTTAGTGGCTGGGAGAAAAATTTGATAACTGGCTGTCCAGACACCCCCTGTATAGTTATGGATTTGGGAGATAAAAGACCAGGATTAGAGAGAAGTACAGAAAAGGTT
>CAUYON010175756.1:0-18953 GCA_963573935.1 Arctocebus calabarensis
ACCTGTAGTCCCAGCTACTTGGGAGGCGGAGGCAAGAGACTCGCTTGAGCCCAGGAATTGGAGGTTGCTGTGAGCTGTGATGCCACAGCACTCTACCCAGGGCGACAGCTTGAGGCTCTGTCTCAAAAAAAAAAAAAAAAACCAGTCTCCTTGAAACTCCCACAGGACAGGGATTTGGTAAACCCTAGACTCATATAAAGGCGGGTAGAGATATTAGGAGAAAAAGGGACCTTGCCTAGTCACATGGCAAATATGCAGCTGAGGTAGGACCAGAAGAATCCCAGGTTTCTGGCTAAAATGGTTTTCCTGACCTTCTGACTTGGGGTCTAAGCTCCACTGTGCAGGGAGCCTTGCTAGAAAGGGTGCCTTCAAGGAGCACAGAGGGCCAAGGGAGGGAAGAATTGTATAGCCCTGGTCTTTGCACACTTGGACTCCAAGCCAGGCTGCAAAGCACCCTGGCGAGAAAAATGTGTTTTCTGCATGTTATGCTGGGCCCTGCTGACACCAGATGCAAATATATGCAAATTATGTGCAAACACAGTTCTCTGGCTTGGATGAGAAAACCGAAAGACTGGTATCCAGGGAGCTCTCTAAGACTAAACTGAGCTGCCAGGCCGTTCTGGCCTGCAAGGCTGTGATACAGCCCAGTAGGTGACACAACTAATGTAAGCCAGTGGGGTGGCGCCTGTGGCTCAAGGAGTAGGGTGCTGGCCCCATATACTGGAGGTGGTAGGTTCAAACCCAGTCCCGTCCAAAAACTGCAAAAATAAAATAAAATAAAGTAACCCGGGGTATGTAAGCAGGTGGGAACACCTCTCCCACATAATACTAACTCCAGAGGGTTGGGTGGTCTGAACTTTGGGCTATTTCTCTAGGAGTGAGGTCTCTCCTTAGCTCACCCTCAACTGGGCCACTCTATAACCCCTCCCCCACAGTGAAAACAAGATTATTCTGTACTACTGGACAGAACTTGCAGGTCCGATGGGCCTTCCCCTTCCTGGTTAACAAAAGCTATTCCTTTCTTCCTGAGCTACACCTCTGGATCCCTGTGAAGAGGTATCCCCAGACCCCCTCACTCTCTCTGTAGCATAAGGCCCCATAAGGCATCATTGTTGTTTGCCCTCCTGGGGGCTTCCACTACCCTGGACAGGAAGGTATCCGTGTAAGGGTTTCTCTCTCCCACTGTACCTGGGAAGGCCTCAGGGGCTCATGACCTACAGGAAGGGTTTGATAAGCAAGTAAATAATCAATGAATGAACAAATGTGAGAGATGGGACAGCAAGGAGGGAATAAAGGTAGCATCCAGAAAATCCCAGAGGGTCTGAGAGTGCCAGTAAGGCACAGACAGCATGGGTTGGGTGGATCTGGCCTCACCCCAGGTGCCCCCGACCTGTCTCTGCCTTGGCTGGCATCTTGCTGGCTCCTGTCCCCCTGCCCCCACCTCCCAGCATCAGCCTAATGGGCTGTCAGCACCAAAAAGAGCTGTTCCTTGAAACCTCACAGCCGGTGATTAGATCTATGGCAGCTTCCTAAGCTGCTCAGTGGTTCCCATGGCAACCCGACTGGCAGTCCGCCACCTGGAGGAGAAGGACAGGGAGGGGAGGCAGGTGTGGGGCTGCAGCCCGAGGCGAGGCTGGGCCAGAAGATGGCAGGAGAGTCAGCGAGGACGGAGAAACCCAGTGAGCCCTGGAGAGAGGGGGACACTGAGAGGTGGGAGAGATAGGAAGGCGGTGGGGGACGTTAAAGGGGTCTGGGAGTTTGGAGATGAGAAGGTGGGAACTTGAAATAGGGAGATGAGGGAGGCTGGGAGTGGAGGAAGGGGACCAGGGAAACTGGGCAGGAGGTCTGGCAAAATGAAGGACAGGACCAAAGGCAAAGAGGGCCCAGTCAGGCCAGAGGCCCACAGGCTACGCAAACTCAGGCAGAAATGGCCTTTGACCCTGCGCTACATGCTAGACGCTTTGAAGAAGGAAAAGAGATGGACATAGTCACTGCCCACATGGGCTCCGGCCTCATCTCCAGGTTTGGGTTGGGGCCTTGGCATTGCCAATGACAGCCCAGCGGCTCCCACAGAGGGGCCTGGCAGAGGACTGTCTGCCATTCAAAGGGCCAAGCAGCCTCACCAAAAAGCCCCCACCTGGCTATACTGCCCGAATTCACGATGAGACCGAACGACATGAGGCTCTGGGAGGAAGCTCCACCACCACCCCAAGGCAGGCAGTGACGCTGGCAAAGAAATGCAATAGCACCTTCCAGGGTCAGCCTGCAGATGCCCGCCTCCGAGAACCAACTGGTTGAGAACCGGGAGATGCGGTCTGGGGTCACCTCATCAGGGCAAGAAGGAGACAGGCTGGGGGTCAGGATTTCGAGCACTGCCTCCCAGGCTGGCCGTGGACTCTCTTACCATCACTCCTGTGCAAAATATTCAAGTCAGATGAGGAGCTCAAAGGGAGTGGTTCACATGCAAATGACGGGGGCCCAACTCAAAGTGGCTTGAGCGAAAATGAAATGTATTTGCTCATGAAATTGACAAGCCCAGTGGCCACTTCAGGCAAGGATCCAGGAGTTTCGAAAATGTCCCCAGGGACCCCTCTCCCCTTTACTTCCTTCTCTGTTGCTTTATTCCCAGGCATCCTCTCCCCCAAGGTGGCACGTGGTCATTAGCTGCTCCAGCCTTACATCCCTGTCTCAGCAGAAAGAGGCACATTTTTTCCCAATGGTCCCAGCAAAAGTCCCAGGACTGATGTTCAATGGGCAGGATCAGGTCCCCACCCGATCCCTGTGCAGTCCCAGTGACAGGGAGCCCTCCCGCAACTAGTCACGTGTCCGAGACTGCTTTAAGCACTTTGGATGTATTAACCCACTTAATCTTCAAAAGGGTCAGAACTACTATTATTTCCATTTCATGGAAGAGGACATGGAGGCAGAGAAAGGTCAAATAACTTCCCTATAGCAAAGGAGTGGCAGGGCCGGACGTCCAACTCCAAACCAGGCCTGCTGGCACCAGGATTAGGTTCTTAACTGCTTTAAGGTCACCGGCAGGGCACTGAAAGCACAAATTTCTGGGTCCCAGCTGCAGAGATTCTGATTCTTCTGTGATCTGCAGGCCACACTTTGGGAGGCAATTGCAATACCCTCAGGTGCTTCTCCTATGCTCTCTGGTTCAGCTGCTGGAGCCAATCATGGTCACACAGATTTTCCACGGCCAGGCCCCACACCCAACCTAGTTTTGGGGAAGGTGGGGAACCAAAACCTAAGGCGCAAAAAAAAAACAAAAAACAAAAAAAACAAAACCTAAGGCGCATGGACCAAAAAGAGGGGAGAGTGGACATAAAAAAAGAAAACAAGTTCTGTAATAACAAGAAGGAACCCTTGGGCAACTTGGTACCCTCCCTGCGCCTCATTCTCCTTGTCTATGATTTGGGGCTATTAATAGCACTTGCCTCATAGGATTGTTTTGAGGATGAAATTAGCTGACACCTGTAAAGTGCTTACAGTTGTGCCTGGAAGACAGTATAATAAACATTCGATACAGGCTTCATGCTCATTAGCATGAGCATGCATATGCTAATACTTGTACAAAGGAACACAAAAGCAACCAGCCACTCGTTTGCAGACACTCGTGAGGAAGCACACAAATGCAGAAGACACACACGCAACTTTGAGCACAGAGCATGTGCAAAATCTCCAACACACATGTGAACACACAAACGGCTACATGCTCCGAGGCCTGTGTGCACCTGGTAAGTTGGCCCAGGTTGGTCCTCTTGACTCATGGCTCCTCTTGAGCCAAGTGCTCTCTGCTCCCTGGAATCATCTCTCTCTCGTGGGTCTTGGAGGGACAAGGCAGGTCTGGGGCCTTGGATGAACTACTTGGATGGCCACAGCATGGCACAGAGCAATTTGGGAACCATTTTCCTACATGAAGAGACAGATGTTGAAATCAGTCAAAATTAGGTTTGGGATCGTTTCTACCAATTACTAGCTGGGTGACTTGGAGTGAGTTGCTTAACTTCTCTGAGCCTGTTTCCACCTTCATAAAAAGGGGCTGCAATGCACCTACCTCTTGGGGTTGTGAGAATTAAGGAGGTAAAGCAATTAGTGCAGCTCCTGGACTATAGAAAGTGCTCAATGAGGGTTAGCCATGATTATTGTTTTGTCATGAAAAGCTTCTCTGGTTTCTGGAGTGACCTCCAGATGTGGGAGGGAATCCGTGCACGTTAGGACAAATGGCCAGGACTGGGTCAACCCTCAAAGCCACCCGAGAAGCAGGTTCTCCCACCGGCCACCAAGGCAGCGGGGGCAGCAATAGGGCTGTGACTGTCACAGTAGCAGAGCTGCAGCATTCCCAGCAGGCCCAGAGCTGTTGACAGCTTCCTGCAAGCACTCAGCACCTCCCCCTGCAGCTCCAAGTGATGGGGTGGCGTTTATAAATTACAGCAATATGTAATTTTTATTCAGCGATTTGTGTTAACTTATAAGATCCATAGTGGGTGTGGGCAGACATGATTTGCGTGGCTGGACAGCCTTCTCTGCGGGCAGGCAACTGGCTGGGTAGTTCTGCCTGAAGTCACCAGTGACAGCTCCACCCGCGAGGACAAGAAGGCATTGAGGCCAAGACAGCGTGTGGGCTCCAGCTCCTGCAGAAACCCCCTGCCGTCCCCTTGCTCTCTTCATGGCAGGGAAGCCAAGTGGTTAAGAACTCAGGCTTTGGAGCCAAACAGACCAGAAGCCAAATCCTGGCTCCATTACCTTCTCTCCACATGGCCTTCGGTGAGTCACATCAGTTCCTAGGTCCTCAATTCCTTGTCTGCGAAACAGAGCAAAGTAAAGAATGTGCCCCGTGGGGTGAGTGGAGAACTCAGAGAGATCAGCATATACCACACGTGCCCTGGCACACAGCAAGTGCTCCACAGACAGTGGCTAGGAGTCTCCACCATCCTTGGCTCCTCGGAAGGTACTGCCTTCTCTTCACCCCCTTTTCCCAGAAACATCCACTGGGTTTTGGCCTCAAAACACCACCACCCGTTGGCACCTGGAAGCCTGACTTATCACAGACTCTCAGAGAATAACGGCAGTAACATAAAAACTGAGATGTGTGACTCACTTCTGTGTCTTTGAAATGCACCGAGCATCAAACCAAGATCCAGGACGATGGAGCGTTTGTCTCATCTACTAGATACGGCTAGATAGGTGCTACTGTTCCCCATTCACGAGGAATCTCCAATCAGCAACATCTAGTGAAATAAGTGATGTGACATGGACAAACACTCACTCACTCATTCATTTGTCTATGCGTCTACTGGGGTGGCCTCAGCTGGAACAATGCCTGGCACGTAGTAGGTACTCGGTAAATTATCTGCTGACTAATGGATTGGCCCACCCATTGCACAGCTGTTACTGAGTATCTACTAAGTTTCAGATACTGTTACTAAGTTTCAGATACTGTGAGCACAGAGAGAAATCAAGTGTGGCCTTGGTCCCCGTGGAGGGGGCAGTGCAGAGGCAAGGACAGAGTGAAAAGCAGGGCTCCTCAACAAGGCCCCCCCTTGTCGCCACAGGCTTGGCTTTGACCTTAAAGAGCTACTTGGCATCTCAGACTCCAAGGCAGGAGCACGTAAAAGTCACTGCCTCTCACATTATATATCCATTCAAAAAATATTGGAACCCTACAGTGATGCCAGAGAGCCTGACTGGGTTCGCTCTCCTTTAAGAACTTTTGATTTTGGAGAACAGCCAATCCAGATGATTCCATCTGCTGCCCTGCACCATACAGTTAGCATACACTGGGTTAATAAGTACATAATCCAGGTGATTCGCCCACGAGAGTAGCGGTGTCCCATCTGGTCCCCAGTTCTCTCTGAAACCAGCATGATGAAGCTGAGAGGTCCCTTCCTGAAGTGCCTGGGCACCATTACTCCGTGGATCTGAAGGTTAGGCCTGCTTAAATTCTACTAGCTTTTAGCATGCACTTGAGTGGTTCATCCAAATTAACCTCCTCTCCTTGGCGGCTGATACAAAAGATAGCTTCAATCGAATGTCCTGAGACTGGCATTCAACGACCACGTACAATCTAGCTGGACAGATGGAAGAGTAGATAGGTGAGGTGAAAGGTAGGTGGACTGATGGATGGATGAACTCTATCTTTGCTTCTCCCCTCTCAGGGGGCCCACCTCTTTGGGCATCAAAACCTGCACAATCTGGGCCCGACCTTGGATGAATGGTTAATGGGTGAATGGATGAAATGGATGATGAATAAATGGATGAGTGGATGACCAGTGGATAGATGAATGGCTACATAGGTGCCACTTTTCCCCCGTTCACAAGGAATCTCCAATCAGCAACATCTAGTGAAATAAGTGACGTAACATGGATAAACACTCATTCATTCATCTATTTGTTCTTTCCACAAGTATCTATTGAACATCTCCTATAAGCCAGGCACTCTGCTAGGTGTGGAGCGATAAACCAACTGCTTCTTAGCTTCAGGCACCTGACCATCGTCAGCAGGAAAACCACAAGGTGTGCTTTCCTCCACGTTCACATCCACATGTATTTGGATTTACAAATTTATACAAATGTCCAGCCCCTCTTCCACTTCTCCCCGTCCCACTTAGACTCCCCCAACCCCACTGCAGTGAGAGCACCTTCCTTGGAGTTGTCTGCACTCCCTCCAGGTGGAACCCCAGGGCAGTCTTCTTCCAGGTTTAAATTAGGGCTGATCAACTCATCAGCTCCTATTACTACTACATTACCACGTGTGCAGTGGTGGGTGTGGCACACTGCTTTGCTTCCATAGGGATAACCTTAATACCAAGGGTGTGTCAACAACAATATGCTTCTCCAATCAAAACCCTGCAAACAATCAAACATGTACTTTCTGTCTCATCCCACAGATGCCAAGTTATATTCAAATGATCTATCTCTTTTTACTTTCTATCCAAGGCTTGTTTCTCTTGGCTTAGCTCTGTTTGTTTTTTTTAAACATTATAAAGAACCAAGTTGTCTTGGTTCTCAACCAAGAGAGGTTCCAGAACCATCTGGTTTTAAACCAAGATGAAGGGGATGCACTTCTCCCTATTCATCCTTCTAAGTACAGCTAAAAATCTTGGACATGATGTCTCAAACAAGCGTGAGTTGACTCTGAAAACTGGAGAGAAGGAAGACTGGCTAGGGAGCCCAGAAGCTAAAGGATGACACAGTGGGCAAGTTCCTTGTTTCATCTCTTATATCTCAGACTCAATGGTGGAGACACCAGCAACGTGGATATGCCACCGGGAGCAGATGAAAAAGCTCCAAGGCTGGAGGACCAGGACCAGCAAGAATCTAGTTCACAGAAAACTTCTAAATGATAACCGCTCCTCTCCAGCCACACACCAACGGAGAAAATGTGGCCAAATTCCCAACCCCTTCAGCAAGGGCCAAGTGGGGAGCCTAGATCCCCATCAGGCTACAAGGAGACACCTTTTCACCTCTCAGCCTCCATGGAGTGGTATGAGAGAGGACCCAGCAGACAGCTAGGACGTTCAGGCCTGCCACACAGTAGCACCCCCTTCCCCACCCCTCTCATTATGGCAGTGGAGGCCCCTGGAGGATTATGGGCTTCTACCCCCACCCAGTGGTAATGAGGCATCCCTGGTGGTGTGGTGTTCCAAACTTGCATTATCATTCAGTACTTACAAAACCTTCTCCGGCTCCAGAAGGCTATGTGGGGAGCAGTAATGAGGTCCCCCTCCCAGCCAGCATCTTGTCAATGAAGATGTAGTAGACAGCCTTCAGTCCCACCTCTGCCCAACAGCAACAAGCCACCCACCTCCCCTGGGGTGTCAAAGGAAGATGAGGAAAGAACCCGAACTTTCATTCATCTGGCAGTAATGAACAGTCATCCGCCTCCCCCCTCACTGGCATAACTGGCATAAGATCCAGCATCTCATAACATAACACCCAAAATGTCCAAGGGACAACTGAAAATCATCCATCCTACCAGTAACTGGGAACATCTCAACTTGAATGAGCAAAGACAATCGCCAGATGCCAGCACCAAGGAGGCACAGATGTTAGGATCATCTGACAAATTTTAAAGCAGCCATCATAAAAATCCTTCAACAAGCAATTTCAAACACATTTGAAGCAAATGAGAAAAACGGTAGGTCTCAGGAAAGAAATAAAAAATACGAAGAAGAGGGCGGCGCCTGTGGCTCAATGAGTAGGGCACTGGCCCCATATACTGAGGGTGGCGGGTTCAAAACCACCCTGGCCAAACTGCAACAACAACAACAAAAAAATAGGGCAGCGCCTGTGGCTCAAAGGAGTAGGGCACTGGCCCCATACGCCAGAAGTGGCAGGTTCGAATGCTGTCCCGGCCAAAAACCACAAAAAAAAAAAAAAGCCGGGCATTATGGCAGGCACCTGTAGTCCTGGCTACTCGGGAGGCTGAGGCAAGAGAATCGCCTAAGTCCAAGAGCTGGAGGTTGCTGTGAGCTGTGATGCCACAGCACTCTACTGAGGGCGACAGAGTGAGACTCTTTCTCTAAAAAAAAATGAAGAAGAGCCAAGTGAAAAATTTTGTAATTGAAAAATAAACAAAAGATTTTTAAAATACAATGGATGGGTTGGACAGCAAGGTGGAGAGTCAAGAGAAAATAATGAATTTGAGTACAGAACAATATAAATTGCCCGACCTGAACAAGAGAGAAAATAGACTGAAAAAAAAAAAATGAATCTTGTGGATCTGTCAGACTGTAACAAAAGATCTAACATTCACGTAATCAGAATCCCAGGAAAGGAGGAAAAGGGTGGAGATAAAGAAGGATGGAAAAAAGTACTGACAGGACAGATGAACGTGGCAGGGGGAACTGCCTGAGTTAAGGCATGGCGGGGAGAAGTCCTGTCCAGTGTGTGCAGAGCAGCGGCTTCCCCCAACCAGAATGCCAAGCCATGCTGTTTGGACTTTCCCCAAGGGCAGTGGCGAGCCAGGGAAGGGCCCCTTCTCTCGCTGTCCTTCCTGTGGACCACCTCACTCCCCTGGGCAGTGGCATCGGATACCAGGTAAGCACCTGAGTTTGAAGACCAACCCAAGTTCCTCTACTTACCAGCTGAGTGACCTTGGACGTTCCATTGAACCTCTCTGAGCCTCTGTTTCCTCATTTGAAAAATGAATCACTACAAAGTCGAAGAAACATGCGAAAGGGATTTTATGCCAGGGCCGGCATAAGATCAGTGCCTGGAAAATGCTGAGGATTTTCTCTGTTCGATAAGTGAAGAAACTGAGGCCCTGAAAGGAGCTATGACAAAGCCATGGAGCCCGGGGCGGAGGTGGGTGCTTCCCCGCCGCCCTTCGCCTTTGTGTTCCTCCAGTGAATGGCCCCTTTAGCCCCTCACATCCCCACTCTGCAAAGCACGTGAGGGTCCCTCCTGGTGGGTGCAGGAGCAGGGTAGGGAATGGGTGCTGTGTGGAGTGCCAGAAGGAGAGAACAGGGGCAGCCCTGGGGGTCGGAGGGCTCAGTCCCCAGCTATACCCTCAGACCCACTTCTCTGCCACCTTCTGGCCTCCAGGGCCCATTCAGCTTGGAGGCACTGAGTGGGCATGGGGGTCCCTTGTCCTCTTCCTCCTTCTCTTCCTCTTCCTTTTCCTCCCTTCCTAGCAGGCAGATACAACGTCCCCTCACCCAGGAGCAGAGTCCCCATGAACAGGATGTCCCCCAAATGAAAAGTTACTCCAAAATTGCTCTTGCTTGAATATCAGGAGCTTTGAGCTCAAGTCCTGGCTCTGCCACTGGCTCTGCAGTGGAGTCTGGATGGTTTCCTTCTCAGCCTCCCCATGTCAAAGTAAGTGGATGGACTCGATGCTTTCTAAGGGCCCCCTCCCCACCCACACCCTGTGGCTCTTCTACTGTCCATTGGGCCTTCACCCTCCCTCAACCTTCCCTGGCTTTCCATTTCCAAGCCACAGCCTCGGACCTGCCTGCTGCTCTTGTGAGTTTTGCTCAGGCTGCCTGGGTCTCCCAGAGTCCAAGGGACACAGACTCCAAACCAGCTCTGAGCATCCCCTGGCTGGCAGGACTGGGAGCCCCCTGACACCAGTGATACCCAACTCTCCTACTAAGAGTCAGGGGGGCCCATGGGAAAACCCCTCAGCTCTGTCAGAGCCAACTGCAGAGGTGGCCAGAGCCAGGGTTTAAAAATACATGTGCCCATGTACCCTCAGTGCCAACTGCCCACACAGCCTGCAGGCTGTGCTGCCCACTTCACAGATGCCATCGTGGCCACTGTGGGTGGCACAAAGGGAACACGGTGGGGGGTGGTGAGTCCAGAGAGGCCTGGGGGTGGCTAGTGAGGGGGACGGACATTCCTCAGAGCCTAAACCACAGAACAGGGCTGTTTACACCATCTGGCCATGCCTACTTCTTTGGTCTCTGGAGAGAACCAGGCCAGTTCTGTTCAGACTCGGGGTGCCATAGGCACTGGAGTCTAACAAGCCTGGAATCAAATCTTGGCTTGGCCATTTATTGGCTGTGTGAGTTTAGGCAGGTCACCTGCCCTCTCTGAGCCTCAGCCACTATCTGTAAAATGAGGATGATAGAAGTATCCACCTCATAGGGTGTTAGAGAATTGGATGAAATGATTCCTACAAAGAGACTCAGCAGGGGGCCTGGACTGGGAATGCTCAGTCAGTGGTGGTGGTCTTTGCTGTGACTGTTGATATGACATGGTGTGGCTGGCTCTGCTAGAACCTGATCAAGGAACAAAAGAGAGGGTAAAGAATGAGCCCTGCTCTTCTCTCCTTACCTCCAGACCTCCAAAGTCCAAGCACATCTGGCACCAGTGAAACTGACAAAGGAGTTCATCCTCAGTGTTAGGCAAACAGGCAGATCAGGGCCCTGAGGGGGAACCTGCTGGAGGGAACTGGCAACAGAATAAGAGTCAGAACCTAGAAGTTGGGACCTCCGTCTCCAGAGTGAGAAAAACATAACATCCCTGGAACTGGGAAGGCTCCTAGAGGTTGCCCAGGACACTCCCTTCCATTTTCCAGGAAGGGAAACTGAGGCCAGAGCCTCAGAGAGAGGGAAAGGGATTCA
Source organism: Arctocebus calabarensis (assembly GCA_963573935.1). Classification (NCBI taxonomy): domain Eukaryota; kingdom Metazoa; phylum Chordata; class Mammalia; order Primates; family Lorisidae; genus Arctocebus; species Arctocebus calabarensis. Next base: position 11,079 of record CAUYON010175756.1, read on the forward strand.
TCCAAATCATGCAAGAGGTAGGACCCAGGTCAGGGTCCCTGCGCTCTGGCCACGCCCTCCCTTTCACGGGGCCACCTCACCCTGCTCACTCCTGCCCCTCCCCAGCGGCAGTTTTCAGTACCCTGTGGGCGGCTGAACAAAGCGGGAGCAGGAACCTGGCCCTGCTCTGCCAGGGGCTTCTGCTGAGGGCTGGGAGCTGCTCTGTTCCCCCAATCCCACCAGGGCCTGTTCTGTCCTTATGTAACCACTCCTGATTACATAACCTCCTGCTGCCTCCTTCTGGAGTGGGAGCTCCGGGAGCAGATTCGCGCGTAGGGAGACCATGAGCTGCCTCCACACGGAAACAGGGTCATTACCGGCACTCAGCTCCAGTGCCAGCTAATGGCCTTCCCATCATAGCCTGGGGCTGGCCAGCCTCTCATGCCAAGGCGGGGCACAGAGGGAGGTCACTATCTAGGGCTGCGGGGGGAGGCATTCTACAACTCCAGAAGACAGGGTGGGGACCAGCCCCGAGACTCCAAAGTCCCAGGCAAGTTTCCTAGCCCTAGAGAATTCCCCGGAGAGAGACCTGCAGGCGGGCAGGATGCACAGCGGACCAGGGGCTCAGGAATCTCAGGGTTGAGTGGTAGGTGGAGTGTCCTGTCACTAGCCAAATAACCACAGAAACATCAGTTCTTTTCCCTGTCTCAGTTTTCTTACCTAGAGAATGGGACTAACAGGACCAACCTTGTTGGTTGCTGTGAATATGAAATGAAATCCTGACTGTTAGGTGCCTGCCCCAAGTTAAGTGCTCAGTAGACAGTAGCCCCATTTGGCAGATGAAAAAACTGAGGTCCAGAGAAGTGATATGACGTTAGGGGCACATTTCATCTATCAGCAGCAAAGCACTATATAAAATGGCAAACCCATCACATGCTGGGCACATGCACTTCTCCCCCAAACAGCCCTAATGGATGGGTACTATTATTACCCCCATTTGTCAGTTGAAGAGCCCAGGCTTAAACAGCTTTAGTGACTTCTTCAAGGTACACATTTAGGAAGTGGCAGAGGCAAGATATGAATCCAGGCATCTGGCTTCTGAGTCATCACCCCCCCCCAAAAAAAAATTAGGCAAAAACAGGCAAAGACTACAGCGAGCAAGAGGTAAGGTAGATGAAGTCAGGAAAAATGCCCCCACAGCTTTAGAAACACAGTCACCGTCCACCTTCCCCGCCTCCAGCTGCTGTTGTGCTGTGTGACCTTGGCTGAACCAGTTAACCTCTCTGGGCTCTCATTTCCCCATCTGAAACAGGAAGTCTGATCCCTGGGCTAACAATTACCAGGGTTATTGTGAGGACGAATTAAGATAACCAGTTGGAAACTGCTTTTCAGCAGAGAAAGTATCCCACAGCTGCGATGGCTCATCACTTCCCTGGCCTCCAACTCCCTCCAACTCAGCAGGAATCTGCTAATGGACATCAGGGGCCTCTCGGTGCCTATGGCTGTTCAAACAAACACCTCCCTCCTCCCCTGCTCCTGCTCTGGGCTGCCCTTTGGACACAGAGGCAAAGCTCCAGGCCTCCTCTCTAGTGCTGGGGTGAAAATGGCATTCATTTTAGCCGAGCCCCTACTATGTGTTTCATGGGCACCTTCACATTTAATCTTTACAATTCCCTCCGTGAAGCTGGGCTTCATCTCCCCTGTTTTGCAGATGAGGAAACTAAAGCTCAGAGAGGTAGAGTTACTAAGCTGGAGATGCACAGCTGTCAACTCAATGGAGTCAGTATTTAAACTAGGTCTATGCTTGTAACAGTCTTGAAAGGGGTCTTGTGCCCATTTTGCAGAGGAAGGGATTGATGCTCAAGTTCAAGGCCCTTGTCCAAAGGCCCGGAACAGGAAGCGCCAGGCTGCAAACTCAGGGCAACTGCTCCTCCCCTGCCCTTGGGGGTCTTACCCAGGATGCAGAGGTGACAACTGTGACATTCTGGCCCTCTGGAGGAGCCAGACTGTTGGAAACCACAATTATCGATGAAAATGCTGAAGCCAGACAGGCCGATAAGTCTGCCCAAGTCTCAGGGGAAGGAGTAACAAAGTTAGGACAGGGCCAAGTCGTTCTCCCTTTCCCACCTTAGTCTCCCACATGCAAAACATACCAGACACTGGGTTGACCAAGGAGACCCCCAGCTCCAGGAGGTTTTGGCTTAAGCAAATATTCCCAAACCTGGCTGGTCACCAGAATCCTTTGAGAACTTGTTAAAACCCCCAAATGTTGGGCTACACCCCCAAGAGAGTCTGATGTAGAACTAGGGAGGAGGGCCTGGAAACCTGTATTCTTTTTATCTACCACCACCACCTCCCACACCCCTACCCCAAGCTTCTGTGATTAGCCAAGTTCAAGATGCCCAATCTAGGACAATTTTCCCAGCACCAGATGGAACCCAGTCCCCTGCCTGCCTTCACAGAGTTCACTGCTAGGGTGGGAAGTGGTCTCCAGGCACCTGCGGGGGCTGGGGTAAGTCACAGATGGCGTCGAGAGGCCTCTGATGCAGATAGCAGCTCTGTTAGAATTCTCTATGGTGAGTCAGTGTGACACTTTGAGATTTCCTCACCTTCTTACTTGACTAATTCTTCATTTAGCAAATATTTATCAGCACATATGATGTGTCAGGCACTGCTTTAGGTGCTTGGAGTGCAGCAGTGAATAAGACGATGGCCTTGCTCTTGTACATTGCTTCCGTGCTGATGCAGAAGGTAGTCATAAAACAGCTAGGACTAGCACAGCCCTCTGCAGCCCCCAACAGCTTTCCCATGGACCATCCCCTTAAATCTGATGCTGATCGTGAGCTGGGTGCTGAGCCCCCATTTCACAGATGAGTCACTGAGGCTCAGAAAGCTATTTCAACAACCTGTCTCCACGACACTGCCAGTGCTTCCCAACCAACCCTGTGTGTCTGCTGCTGATTAGAACTTTCCCTGTTGCCACGGCAACCCCCCTAGGGAGGCCTGCCCTACTTTGCCTCTCTGGCATAGGGCGGGCAGCCTCATCCCACCCCCTTGAGGCAGAGAGATGGGATTTATCCCGCTCATTGCAAGAACAGGTCCCACTGGAAAAAGAAATGGGCTCCTTCATTCAGATATTCAATCAATGTTGAGCAGTGCCAACAATGTGCCAGGCACTGAGCCAGTCCTCCGGACAAAAGGAGAAATAAGTCACAGTCTCTGTCCTCACAAAACACCCCAACTCACAGAGGAAACTGACAAATAAAAGCATGCAAGTAAGGGCTAGAACAACAACAGCCATGACAGTAGCTAAGTGCTAGGTGAGTCCTAAGTATTTCCATGTATTAACTTGGGCAATTCTCCCAGGAACTCTTGGGGTAGGTATCAATATTATCCCCATTTTACAGATGAAACTGAGACTCAAGTGAGGTTAAGAAACTTGCACAAACTCACGCAGCTGAAAAGCAGTAGAGCCAGAAACTGGACCTAGGAGATCCTCAGACACACTGTTGGTGCTTAGCGAAGGGGTCCCTCACTCCCAAAAGTGATCTCAATTAGAAGAGATAAGGGTAGAAAGAGAAGGATGGAGGAGCCACAGCTCCCAGAGCTGCCTGACGATGCAGTGTTAGAGTGACTGGCCTGGTTTTCTGCTCCCTGCCTGGTGGGACTCACTTTGGCCTTGAGACACCATACTTGAGAAAAGAAATTGCAACCGAAGGCAGCCAGGGCTGGGGAGAGGCATGGCAATCAGAAGGTACAGGCTTCCTCTAAAAGCCTAAATGCTCTGAGAGCCTCCCAAGAGGGCAGCTTGGGGACAAGAGGACACACAGACAACCACCAGCCCAACCCCACACCTGTGGACAAAAGTGCCATATATTTATACACCTGTGAGGAGGAAGGACCGAGGTTAGGGACTGGCTTGATCCTTGCAGCACCCGCACAAAAAGACCTTCCTTTCCAAGTTAGTGTGGTGGTTGTAAGAGTGGACTGTGGAGCCCGCTGCCTCTCCTCCTTCAGGCACGTCATGTAACTTCACTGGGCCTCAGTTACCACGTCCTTGGAGATGGAGATAGTAAATTATACAGTCCCAGTGCACATCACAGTGCCATAGCAAGGGCTCTGGGAGTCAGTATCCCTGCAGTTCACAGTGCGTAGCATCCAGGGTGTGTAACTGTCGGCCATAATTGCCATTGTGGCACGTAGACACACACAGATCTACAGGTTTAAATAGCTAGTGTATGCAGGTATACACGCCCGTGCACACAGTGAGTGCATACCCACGACAAAGCCCCCATCTCTGTGCCAGCACACGTGTAAATCTACCTCCTTAAGTTTCCTTGTGCGAGCTCGGAGCCTGTGGCTCAACGCGCTAAGGCACCAGCCACGTACACCTGAGCTGGCGGGTTCGAATCCGCAAAACAATGATGATGGCTGCGACCCAAAAAATAGGTAGGCATTGTGGCGGGTGCCTGTAGTCCCAGCTACTTGGGAGGTGGAGGCAAGAGACTCGCTTGAGCCCAGGAATTGGAGGTTGCTGTGAGCTGTGATGCCACAGAACTCTATCCAGGGTGACAGCTTGAGGCTCTGTCTCAAAAAAAAAAAAAAAAAGTTTTCTTGTGCGGACACCGACAGCCAAGGGATAGCGGGCAGGTGACCCTAAGCACCAACGCTCGGGGGCACAAACGCTGGGCAGGTGGCTGCAGGGAGTAAGGCGCATGCGGGTCCACCCACTTGACCATGTGCCTTCCGGGTGCACCTGTGCCTATATATGGGGGGAGGGGAGCATGCGTGGATATGTGGTTTGAGGCTGACATATGTTGCGTTTTACTGTTACTTCCAGGTGAGGAAGGATGTGGCTGCGTTTTTCTCCTTGAACCACTGTAATGTAAAGAAATCTCAACTCTAGAAAACAAAGATCAATCAGCAGGAAAGAAAAAAAATTAAACAGGTGCTTAAGGCTTAATCCTTCTACCACAAGCCCTCAGGGAGTGCTAAAGCCACAATTCAGGAAAGAGAAACTTGATTAAGATTAGAGTCAGAAACCCACGGGGTGGGGGTGGGGGTGAAGCCAGCCAAGGGCATTCCTGGTTTCCCAGAAAGAAGGTTGTCCCTGAGGTAGCCACGCTCCCTAGGAAAATACTAGAAAGCCTATGTGAGCCTCAGCCACCCCCAACCAATGGAGGAAATGAGTCTTCTTAGAGAAAAACAAACCCTACCTGTCCCAGGCTGCCTGAGGGCTTTCCCTGAAGGAAGACCCCCTCCGTTCCCCATCTCCCTACCCAGGAGCGCATCTGAGCCTTAAACTATCAGCAATCGTGCAAGAGAACAACCCCAAGTGGCAAGGAGGGAATCATCCTGACATGAGGAAGACTCCTCCTGTTCATTGCAAGCTTTCTTGTTTTCAAAGCATCCCCTCATGAATCTGCTCCACAGGCCTCTGTGGTCCAGCACCGCTCAGTCCCTCGTTTGAGATCACACAACCTTTCATTGGTAAAGCTAAGACTCGACCCCTTTGCCTGACTCTACCTCTCACAGCATTTTCTTCATCTCACAGCATGGCCCAAAGACCGGAATATACGTCCCCCGAAATATGGAGGCTGTTGAGCTGAAGGCAATTAAGACGAAACAGTTACAGGAAAGCTCGCTGCCCTCCCTCTTCTTGCCTAAAATCAGAACACAGATTTGCAAAGACTAAAAGTACCCTGCCCCCTTCTACCAGGCAGGACAGAGGTTCGCGACTAGAGAAGACTTTAGACCCTACCATCTGGAGATGGCACCAGAGGAACAGACAGCAGGCTTCACTAACTGACCTTTATCTGCTAGTTAGTGCCTTACCCCAAGTTGCCACCCCTAGAGACTTAAAGTTCTTTTCCTTTGTCTTGCCACTTCTCTAGAAAGTGACTGTTCTTTGTAGAAGACGCTGTGGAAGCTGGAATTCAAAACCAGCTCTTTGAGAACTACCCATTCCCTGGGTGTCCCCCATTTATACATGAAATGTATATGTTAATAAATTTCTTTGTTTTCCTTTTGTTGATCTGTCTTTTGTAACGGGGTCCTTCAACCTACAGGAGTTGAAGAAAAACCCTTACAAAGCCCATCAACAGGAAGGCTAGTAATAGCATGGAGCCTGTTCTCAGGGACAGAACTGGGACAAAACCACATGGCCAGGAGCAGAGGTTGGTTTGTGCAGTTCTTAGTCAAAGAATCACAGATAAAAGGGGGATTCAACTGGTCTGGGGGGGAGGAGCAGAAACACTCTGCAGTGGGTGGGGAGGTTTTCCTGGGGGCCTTAAAGGTTTGAGAAGGGTTTTTGTGTGGCACGTGGGCATTCCAGACAGAGAGACACCATAAGGAAAGCAGAGACCAGGAATTTGGTGGGTTGGTCGTGGAGGTTGAGGGCTGGATGCAAGCTGGCCTGGACGGACAAAGGGGAGATGAATGAGATGGGGTGCACCGGATGGCCAGGATCATAAATAGGAGACCCAAGGGAGAGAACCCTGAGTTTTCTGTCACATTCAGGCCTAACATGGTACAGGACATAACACTGCAGATACTTAATAATTTTGTAAATGGACAGATGGATGGATGGGTAGTTGGGTGGGTAGATGGATGGATGGGTAGCTGGGTAGGTGGGTGGATGGGTGGATGGATGGGTGGGTAGGTGGGTGGATGGGTGGATAGATGGGTAGGTGGGTGGATGGGTGGGTAGCTGGGTGGGTGGATGTATGGATGGATGGATAGCTGGGTAGGTGGGTGGATGGATGGGTGGGTAGCCGGGTAGGTGGGTGGATGGGTGGGTAGCTGGGTAGGTGGGTGGATGTATGGATGGATGGGTAGCTGGGTAGGTGGGTGGATGGATGGATGGATGGATGGGTGGGTAGCTGGGTAGGTGGGTGGATGGATGGATGGATGGGTGGGTACATGGATGGATGGATGGATGGGTGGGTAACTGGGTAGGTGGGTGGATGGGTGGATGGATGGGTGGGTAGCTGGGTAGGTGGGTGGATGGGTGGATGGATGGGTGGGCAGCTGGGTAGGTGGGTGGATGGATGAGTGGGTAGCTGGGTAGGTGGGTGGATGGATGGGTGGGCAGCTGGGTAGGTGGGTGGATGGATGGGTGGGCAGCTGGGTAGGTGGGTTGGTGGGTGGGGGGGGGGCGGGGTGGGCTGCGGGGTCGGTGGGTGGATGGCTGTGTGGGTAGCTGGGTAGCTGGGTGGATGGGGGGATGGATGGGTGGGCAGCTGGGTAGATGGGTGGATGGATGGGTGGGTAGCTGGGTAGGTGGGTGGATGGATGGGTGGGCAGCTGGGTATGTGGGTGGATGGATGGGTGGGCAGCTGGGTAGGTGGGTAGATGGATGAGTGGGTAGATGGATGGACCGGTGGGTGGGTGGATGGATGGATAGGTGGATGGATAGATGGGTGGATGCATAGATGGGTAGATGTATAAATGAATAGCATGGAGAGGAAGAAGGGAGCGCGATAGCTAGGACTCTGGGCTGGAATCTAGGAGTCTGAAGTTCGGGTCTCTAACCTACCAGAGGGACACCTCTGCCCCCAATTTCTCCATCTGTAAATCCCAGGTGATTCTCAAGTGTTCTTCACACATGACAGATTGTGATTGTGTAGACAGAAGCAGGGGCTCAGGCAAGAAAGCCTACTCCAGCAAGTAGACCCAGGGGAACTTGGCAGCAGAGGCTGTGCCCTACTGGTTAAGAAAACCACCCCCACAGGCGGCTCCTGTGGCTCAGCGAGTAGGGCGCCGGCCCCATATACCGAAGGTGGCGGGTTCAAGTCCGGCCTCGGCCGAACTGCAAAACAAAAAAATAGCCGGGCGCTGTGGCGGGCGCCTGTAGTCCCAGCTACTAGGGAGGCTGAGGCAAGAGAATCGCTTAAG
>CAUYON010175766.1:0-39650 GCA_963573935.1 Arctocebus calabarensis
AATGTTTTCATATAGTAAACGAGAAAATATCATGAACGGTATGTCAATCAGGTTGATAAAATATCTCAGATTGCATGTGAAACCCCCACACTGTACCCCATGGTTGAACTAATGTACACAGCTATGATTCAATAAAAAAAATAATAAACCCATGAAAAAATATGCAACCTCATTAGTATTTGAATAAATCTAACTTAAAATGAAATGGAAACATTTACTTATAAATTGGAATTTTTTTTGTCTTTTAAGGAATCTGATACCCAAAGTTCACTTTTCATAAGCTGATGGCAGATAGGAATATATGTTTCCAGCAGACAATTTGATAACACTCATCAAAAGCTTTAAAATGCTTATAAATGTTATATAACTTAATTGTGGTGATGGTTACATGGTAACATGTCTGATGCATTTGTCAAAATGCATAGAACTGTACACCTAAAAAGGGTGAATTTTGCTGTGTGTGAAATATGCCTCAGTAAACTTGACTAAAAATAAAAAAAATTTAAAAAAAATTATCTTATTGGGCAGTGCCTGTGGCTCAAAGGAGTGGGATGCCAGGCCCATATACCAGAGGTGGTGGGTTCAAACCCAGCCCTAGCCAAAAACTGAAAAAAAAATAATATATATATATATAATTTCATTTAGAAGAGCAACATGAGTGACCTGAAAACCTAGATCAAACAAATGGTGCTGGGGCAGAAAGTCTCTAGCACCCATCTGTCCCTGTGCCCCCTCTGCCCCCACCCTCCCTCGGGCTCCCCACCCTGGCCTGTGGCTGTCCAGGGCCCCCTCATCCATCCTCCTGGAATCCTACGCTGACCTATCCCCAGACCTTCCAGCTCCTTTATCTTTCCATTTCCCGTCCCTAGCAAAGAGTAGTGGACCTGCTTATCAGTCTCCCAAATTCCTCTTGAACTGACTAGTCCAACAAATCCAATCGTACCCAAAGTTAATGCCAATACCAGCTTCATCTGCAGGAGAAATTCATGGTAAGAATTGCAACCCTATGGAAGAACTCCATGCAGAACACCTGCACCTGTCCCCAGGTGCCAGGCAGACAGAGATCGTCTCCAAAGGGCACAAACCAAGCTCCAGCCAGGCCCGTGAGGCCGCTGTGAACCAACACAGCTACCCTGCCCAGGCAGCAGGCATCGCTGAGGGGGATTGCTTGTCTGCAGTTCTGACAAGCTCAAGTCCTGACACGCTCCCTGACGATCTGCAGAGTCAGAATCACACCCGTCACGGAGGGTGACTTCCAGGGGGCCTGGCATCACACTCAGGATATTCGCTTGCTTGTCTTTCATCCCGAGAATGTAACAAGGTGCTGGGGGAGAGTGACAGCGACTCCGAAATGCAGCTGTCTGCTGCTTTATCACTGCTCCCGGTGCTCCTAATGAATATTCCCGTGTGCATGTTTCCGACTGATAATCCAGCTCAGAACAAGTCCTAATTGGGTTTTCCAGTGCATAGAGAAGGGCCTGCATTAGCTTGGCAGACGTCCCACTAATGTTAAATTAAAAGCACAGACACAGCAAGCTTTAAAAAAAGTCTACTTTGATTGGGTCTTAAATGTATACAAAGAACAGAATTTTATGAATGTTCACAACTTCAGACAATGTTAAATGTGGCCTGTCTCAAACAGAAAAATGCCTGGCCTGGGTGCCTCATGTGTTGACTAGTAGAAAGCTATTAGCTGGGGCACTTTAACTTCTACACAGAATTTAAGGGAAAAAAAAAATTGCTAGTTACATTAAACTGAAATATTGCCTAGCTGTATTTACTAATTTTAATTCTTCACTCCCTCTTCCACTGCAAGATTTTTTTTTTTTTCTGAAAGCTGTTTAGGGAACCTTGAACATTAAGGAAGAAAACATAAAAATTATCATCTCTCATTGCCCTTTATTCCACCTTTCATATAAATCCATGATAATACCTATTATTTAATGCCTGTATCTATTTGCAAGCTTGTCTCCAATGGCAGAAAAGCTGGAAATAGTCTCACTTGTCACTACATCCCATACCCAGCAAGCACACTGTCTGGCTGATCCCACATCCTCAAAAAAGGTTTATACTAAAAATTGAATTACCAAGTAAAGTAAAACACAGGTGAATTCATTTTCATAGTTCTGTTATTAAACTTTTAAAAGTCTTTGATAAACTAACATGTCTATTTTTAATTCATATCATAAATTCTGAGATCTGAAAAAATCTTTGATGACATAGTCAATGCTTTTATTTCATAGATTTGGAATTTGGAGTCCAGTGAGTAGCAGTGATTTGCCCATGGTCATGTAGCATAGGCCTAGAGTTCCTTACCCCTTCATCCAGTGGTTCTCAACCTTCCTAAGGCCACGACCCTTTAATACAGTTCCTCAAGTTGTGGTGATCCCTAACCATAAATTTATTTTTGTTGCTAGTCCATAACTGTAATTTTGCTACTCTTATGAATTGTAATGTAAATATCTGATATGCAGGATGGTCTTGGGTGACCCCTGTGAAAGGGTCATTTGACCTCCAAAGGGATCACAATCCACAGGTTGAGAACTGTTGCTAATCCCAGGTCAATGTTCTCTGCTATACACCTGACTCAGTCAAAACTAGAAGATAGGTCTGCAAATGAGGACATGTCCCAAATGCCTGCAGCCACCAAGATTTTAAGCTGCTTCTGCCCTCTCCAACTGTGCTTAGTCCTACAAGCCTTAAAAAGGGGGAGTCAGTACGGCAAACTGCGTACTTTTGTTGGTTAGTCAAGAGAGGTGTTGAGTTTTCATTTCCTAAAGGACCTTTCAGCAGCTCTCTAAACTTACCATCCAAAAAACTCTTGATTTCCCTGTCTCAGCCTGTTTTATGCTGCTATAACAGAAGATGGATCATGAAGGGCAATTGGTTCCTGGCGGTCTGGGGGCTGGGAAGCACGATGTCAAGGTGTCAGCATCTGGTGAGGGGCTTCTGCTATGTCAGCCCATGGCAGGAGAACGAGAGAACATTGGAGAGATGACGGGAGGAAAGGGCCGAACTCATTCTTCAGAACGAGCCCGCTGCAGGGACAGCGCTATACACGAACCCATAGGCTTAATTACTTCTTTTTGTTCAATTGTCTTATTTCTTTATTTATTTACTTATTTAAAATTTCATAGGGGTACACAGAGTTAAATTTAGAAGAGAACACACATTTTGGTTACATAATTTGCATTTGCACATTTTTAGTCAAAGTTATGAGTGTGCCCTTCACCCAGAATACACACATATTGGCTGCACCAGTTAAGTGTAAACATCCCGACCTTCTCCTCCCCGCTTCCACCTATGCAGCTGCCCTTGAGTTTTACTCCCAAATGTGCACATAAGTATTGATCATTGGAAAGGTCCCATCTCTCAGGGCTGCTGCATGGGGGGTTAACTTTCCAACACAGGAACTTTGGCAGACACATTGAAGCATTTGTAGTGCCCCAAACACTAGAAAGGAAAATACCCCACCAGCAGATATCTGAGGCTCCCTCGTCCCATCCACCTTCATGGTCTCCCTCGTATTAATATTTCATTCTTAGAAAGGTTTTGTGTTGGTGCAGCCCCTTCCCAGGCCTCTGGCCACCACTTCACCGCCCCCCATGCATGCTGTATTCATTTCTCCCCATCAGCACTGTGCAGCCCACGAAGGCTTCTGGACACTGAAGCTGAACGTAAACCCCCCTGCACGTGTGTATTTTTCATGTCGTTGTTGTGAACCACTCTTGTGATGCTTTTCATTTGGAACACTGCACTTTTTTTTAATTGTCATTATTATTAAATCATAGCTGTGTACATTAGTGCAATCAAGGGGTACAATGTGCTGGTTTCATACACAATCTGAACTATTTTCGCCAAACTGATTAACATAGCCTTCCTGGCATTTTCTCAGTTATTGTATGAAGACATTTGTATTCTGCATTTAGTAAGGTTCGCCTGTACCCTTCTAAGATGCACGGAGGTGTGGCCCCACCAGTTACCCTCCCACCACCCCAACCTCCTCTCTCCCCTCCCCTCCCTTGCCCCTTTCCCCATATTCTTGTGTTATAGTTAGGTTATACCTTTCATACGACAGCTATAAATTAGCTTCATAGTAGGGCTGAGTACATTGATACTTTTTCTTCCATTCTTGAGATACTTTGCTAAGAAGAACACGTTCCAGCTCCATCCAAGTAAACATGAAAGAGGGAACACTGTGCTTTTTATTTAGGAATTTATCTTTGTCCCCGGCAATAAATTATAAAATCTTTATGTACCAAAAAATTCATATGTATTCAAGTGTGCAGAAGTGATTATTTGAATTATTTTTAAAATGTTTTTGCAAGGGCACTGGGCAACAAGAGCCATCTCTTGGCCAACTTGAACAAATGGCGTAACCACCGACCTGAGTCCTACCTGCTGACCCACCTTCTCGGCCTAGGTAGGTCCAGCACAGTGTACGGCACAACACACAACGAACCGCCCCCGTGTATTTGGGGTCAACTGTGTGCAAGTCAACCCAGTGCGCCTTAAGTTGACTGCTAAAGGTAAAAGATGACTTGGGGTTTTCTCTGGTGTTCATTTGGGTACTGATCTTCTATTCTACAGTTCATATCAGCATCTGAGCTAGTAGATGTTCTTTAAAAAAATTCCTCCTAATTTAACAATGCCTTCTGGTGTGTTTAAACTGTGAATAGGCAGATCATGAGAGAGAAAATAAATGAATGGCAACCAATGTTCAGAAAGCCTGGAGGGGACGCAGTGTGGAGGTAGAGTTCCCCTGGGCACTGTAGCAGGTGGCCCTCAGGCTGTAGCCTAGAGAAAAGACCTGGGCTGCCAGGTCCTGTGATGGAAAAATTGATGTGACAACTTTACTGGGCCATGGGGTGCTGATAGCTGGTAAGGAAGTATGTCTGGGCGTTTTTGTGAGGGAGTTTCTGGAGGAGATTAGCATTTGCGTCTGCACACTGAGTAAAGTAGATCACCCTCGCCAACAAGGTGAGCACCACTCAACCCACCAGGGCAGGAACGGAACCATGGGGTGGAGGAAGAGCAGATCCACTTCCTCCTACACCTAGAACATCCCTATCCTCTGTCCTTGGTCAACTCTGCTCCTGGTTCTTGGTCCTCTGAATTTGGACTAGAACTACATGACTGGCTGTCCTGGGCCTCAGCTTGCAGACAGCAGATCACAGGATTCTCAGCCTCGGTAATCACACAAGTAACCCGCTTATTGTTAATTCTCTTTCTTCACATCTCTGTGTATCTGCATTTCGCATTGGTCTGGTTTCTCCGGGCTCCTCCTAACACTGTTTTGTCCAGTTTGGGCATTTATCTCTAAGTGAAAATAGATATAATAAGTAACTTATAAAGCTTTGTGAATGATACAGTGAAATGTAAATGATTTTCATTATTGCTTCCAACAGAAACAGAACAATGCCTGGTCTTTATTTCAAATAGTTTTAAAATGCTTTAAAAGAGTATGTATTGTATAACTTGCTAGCCTCGTATTAACGCTTTCTGAATTTTATTATTTTATTTATTCATTTTTTTGAGACAGAGTCTCGCTATGTCACCCTCAGTAGAGTGTCCTGGAGTCACAGCTCACAGCAACTTCAAACTCTTGGGGTTAAGCAATTCTCTTGCCTCCAGCCTGCCAGATGAGACTACAGGCGCCCACCACGATGCCCAGCTATTTAGCTGTTGTTGTTTTGTTTTTTAGAAGGCCCAGACCAGGTTTGAACCCTCCAGCCCCAGTGCATGTGGCCAGCACCCTAAACACTGAGTGATAGACACCAAGCCTGCACTTTATTGACTAACAAAAATTTTAGAATCTAATAGTATAAATATGAAAATTAGTTGAAATCTCTTTTCTATTGCAAAGAACAGATATTTTAATTCTGAATATTCATAAAATATCTTAATAAGAGGGGCAGATCATGTTCCCCAATCATCCCCATTTTGAAAATGCATATTATTTCGGGAGTGATGAGAATCAAAGCATCCCTTGAGCCCAGCACGGATTAAAGCCTAAACCAGGTTCGGATTGATCTCTTCGTACTTTGAAGACAGACTTCAAGTCTCTCCATCCGTGTCTTCTGTATGAAGATCTACATTAATTTCCAGCGTGGATTTTGAAGTGGGTGGCATCTGGTTTGCTGCTATGTCTCGGAATATGTGACTCTATCTCAGCAATCAGAGTGCTGGGGCCCAGCTGGGGGCTGGACTTGGGGCGGGTTCCTGGAGTGAGTCAGTTTGGAAGCGGCTTGGCAGCCACATTTCCCCCAACTGAGAGCATTTTCTTATCAGCCTCTCCCACCCACATGTAATTCTCACTGATCTTTATTATTCGGAAGATAAACCTTGCATAGACCAACTCTGTGAATGAGACCCTAGATGAAAGCATATTCAAATTTGCTCACGTGACATGAAAGAAAGAAAACCTGCAGAAAAGTTAGCTGGGAGAGGAACGTAAGCCGCTAGAATGGGAGAGAAAAAATAACGTAGTGTCAGCAGAACACGGGGAGTGTGGAGTTCCTCCTCCACCGGGCAGGTGGATTACACAGCGTCTCTGCGGGGAGGCTGAGCTCCCCGGACACGGGTCTGTTCCGAATCTGGCAGAGGCCAGGGTCTCAGCTTCTCTCTGTCCTGTGACCACACGCGACACACCCATCTGCAGCTGAGGGTCGTGGGAGACCTGTTCCCCCACCTGTCACATCCACATGCTCGGGGAAGAATGACCATGACCTCAAAGGGGGAGCCGGATGCCCCCAGCACAGAGAGAACAGCCCTTCGGACAGAGCAGTCTCTCCCTGTAAACCCACGTGTGGACACCTGGACTTATGACCTCTAAGGAGTGTCACTCAATGAATTCCTGTAATGCCAACCTAAATTCTGAGCAAATAAATTAAGTAATTTTAAATGAATTTCAAAAGTCCGTAAACGTTTGGTTTGTTTTTTACTGCCAACGAGGAATGGCAGTTGTCCATCCTTAGCTATTTAAACACAGCTGACGAAACTCAAATAATTGCACCAAGGTAAAAGCTACTGCCAGAAAAGACCCTGTCTCGGGTGGCAGCCGGAGACCACCCTGCTGCTACTCAGGAACCCCCTTTTCACAGCCCCGTCCTCCTGCTCGCTGGGCCTCTCTATGATGCCCACACCGGTCTCATCTCCGGGGTCACCAGATGCTGGGGAGTGTCTAGGTTCCAGGGCTGCCCCAGGCCTTTCTTCTGTATGAGGCCCTTCAACCCACGGAACCCCCAGTAGAGTGGTCTGTCTACATGAGCGAAGCCGAGTGACGAGCGGATTGGTCAAAGATACGGAATGAGGGCAATTGAACCTCCAGACGGTTATTCCTGAACCTGTGACCCTCGGCTTCCTCCCAACCCAGCTGTGTCTGACCAAATTCACTGGGGGAGGTTTCCCTCACTGCTAGCCCTGCTTCCTTCCACCTCCTTCAAACTAGCACCTCTTCTGATCCTCCAGCTAAGAGGTAAGACAAATCATCTCAGGTGAGAGAAACACCCTATCCACTTTCTCCTGGAGGCATTTGCACGAGGCTCCCCTCCTTCGCCTCCTCGCAGTGGGAAGAAAGCTGGCTAGCAGTGCTTCTGTTGCGTGCTTGTTTAGAGAAAGTTCGCCAGCAATGCTAGAAAAGGAGAAATGTTCTGACCTCTGGATCTTTTAAGAGGTAGGAGATGACCTTCATCCGAAGTTCAGTGATGGAGGCTGGTATGTACGCAGCAACATGCTTTTGTTACGCCCCAACTCCATCTGGCTAAGGGCTTCCAACACTGCTCGCTTTAAGACAGGAAGCTCAGCTGAAACAATTCAGTAATAACTGCAAAACCCCAGCTTCCCCGGTGAAGTCTCCCCTTACCAGGTGTTGGCTCTTGTCAAATTCGGCTTGCGTTAAGGACCCCCTCCCCTCCCGAAAGCCCCTTATAAAAGGTTTCCACTCCTGCTTCTAGGGGTCGAGAGACTTTAAGACACGAGCCTGCCCTCAGCCCAGCCGAACAATAAAGGCCCCTTGCTTAGCTTGGACTCAGTGTGCTGGCGTTTCTCTATTCCACTCACTTCAGGTATAACATTTTCATGTTTATTACTCATGGGATCCTGACTACCACTCTAAGAGCAAATTATTTTGCCTATTTTGTGTCTGAGACAACTAATTGCGTCTTGAAAGAGGAAATTATTAAGCTGATGAAATCTAGATATCTGGCAGTGCAGTGGAGCCAGAGGATGACATCTGTTCAAATATACAAACCAGAGAGAAGGCAAGGGGTATCCTTTGGGCATTTTTAAAAAGCATATTGCTGTCAAAGACTTCTTCATTTAAAAACAATTATTGCCCCAGTCCATAGAGATTCTGGGTAAGTGCTTACAAATACCCCGAGTCCCACTCTATCCCAATCTTATCTCAGGTTACATTATTTGTAAAGCTTCTCCGTTTGAGATATACATTCTCACAGAAAAGCACAGGACATTGAGGTCCCAAAGGTTACTGTGTCCTTATTCTCACTTCCAAGCAAGACTCGAAGAGCAGAAAATAGGAGTGAAGGTCCTGGAGGGGCATTTGCAGGCCCCGTCCCAGGTACTGGGCAGAGGTGTAAGGACAGGAAGGGCAGGCGGCTGAGGAAGGGGACCTGCCTCCTGGGGCAGGTGCTGGGGAGCAGGCTGACTGAGGACTCCAGCTAGTTGTCAGGTGCTATAATTCCTTTACTGGGTATATACCCAGATGACCAAAAATTACAGAACAACAAAGATGTCTGGACTTACTTTATAGCATAGAACAACCCGGAGCAGGAAAGTGACTTCTTTAGAATGGCTAGTTTATAGCTAAGTCATTCTTTCCCATGTATTCTTTCTTTCAGAAGATGACCTGGGCTTTTTGACAAAATGTCCAATTTACTAGAAAATGCCTTATAGAATCAATACATTGAATTATGGAGTTGTAGACCAGGGAAAGCCTATGATTTCATTGTTTTGGGTCTGGTATGTGCTGTGGCAGGGAGGCAAATCTGACACCCATTCCTACGAGTGAGTTTTTAGTGTCTGATGCCGGGCTAATATCCATAGATAGAACACAGTTACTGGTTAGGTCCAGACCAAAATTTGAGGAGATTTTTGTTTGTTTTGTTTTTTTTAATGTCTAATGTTGTAAGTAGTAATTAGAACGCGAAGACCAAACTTTAACCGTGCATGCTGATTTCATAATCTGTCAAAAAGCCATCAGCAAATTATAGTCGGATTGATTTAGAAACCACAATTAATCACTGAATCTTTCAGTTAGCTAAAAATAAAAGATGGTAAAAGTTATAGTTCTTTTATTAATAACAAAAAGTACTATAATTTCCTTCTTATCAAGTTTCTTCCCTTTAGAAGATTGTTTACTGTTTTTTTGCTTTATTATCTTATTTTGAACCTCTCTCTTTTTTTCATTTCCTAATTTAACTAATTACATCCTCTTTGCCTTAGACATTTTAAGTTCTCTAAAAGATTGGGCCATCAGTTACTGTAAGGAGCTTTTTAATATATCTGGTTGGTTACTGACATTAGGAAGGAAAAGAAAGCAAAGAAAAACTTACCTAATTTTCAAAGAAATACAAAAATGATTGGCTTAAAATGAAAAAAAAAGAAACTTTATTTTTCATACACCTAAAACTCTGCAATCTCTTGTCAAAACCAAACTAGAGTATATGAAGAAATAAGAAAGAGTTTTCTCAAATGGCAAGTTGTCTTCTCCTTTGTGAATAATAATGCCAATTTCATTATAACAATTGATTAAAATTCACAAATGCTAAAAGATATTCTGGTTTATTTCCTGTTTATCTTTTTAATTGGACATTGTGTAAAACAAGGCATAATTTAACTTTTATCATCTAAATAAAATAATGATTAATCTGTAAGTAGAGATGGGACAAAAAAAGATTTCAGCAAAGAAAATATAAATTATTTGTTTTTAAAATATTCAGGTTTTTAATTTAAAAATGGATAATTTTGAAAATAATTTACCAACTGGGGATGAATAAAGGGAAATTCAAAACTGTGTAGCACTGTTCTTATATTTTAATAGGATATTTCATCATTTCATGTGCTTACTTCTATGAAGGCACACAGAGCCATTTAAATATATTTTAACAATATTTTCAGCCTTATATTCTGTTTCTGAATGAAGTTCAGAAGTTTTAAAAAATACCAGTTTTATTACTTTATCAAAAGACTAAAATAATCTTAGTAATACAATAAAGAAAAATAAAGATTATATACTATCACAGCTAATAGTGCTTATGTAATCAATCATAAGGATTACATTTTACAGAATAAATCTTAATCTTTGAGGTTTTTAACAGAAGAGATGTTTTCAAACTTTTAGAATGTCTTAATTTATAAATATCATTACTAATAAACATTGTTGTTTAATGTTGATAGTATATGTTTTTTACTATAAGATATATACCTTTTTTCTCTCATAACCTTAACTTAGTGCTATTAAGCAAAAAGATGTTTAAGTATTATTCCGCAGCAGACTTCCATAAGTGAGTGGTTAGTACAAACTCATTGGAAAAGAACAGCACTTTATCTTCATTGTCCTTAAAATGTGTTGTTGTGGAACTGAAAAGGTACCACTTTTCCTTGTAAAAATGTGATTATTCTTATATCCACTTCAGAAAGATTCTAAGAGCAGGAACAAGGAACTAACATTATTATATTTATAAAGAGTATTGAAATTTACAAAGTGTGTTTCACTTGGTCTCTTAACTCTGTGGAGACAAAGATCACTTTAGTTGTTTTACCCCTGTAAAACCTGAGGCTGAAACAGATACTGTCTAATGAATTGCCAAGCTTCTACACATAGCCAGTTGTGGCCAGGCGCAGCCAGGCACGGCCAGGTGTGGCCAAGTGCAGCCAGGCGTGGCCAGGTGTGGCCAAGGGCAGCCAGGTGTGGTCAGGTGTGGCCAAGTGCAGCCAGGTTTTTTCCTTTTTAAACCAGTATGGTTTCTCCAGAGGAGGATGAACTAGGTTACAAAGACAAAGTATTTGGGGGTAATTATTGACTTAAAAAAAATTCTTCAACTCCAGCTGTCCCCTTGCTTTTTTAAATTATTCGGGGCTGAAGTGTAGGCAGAGTATAAATATCAACATGCTTATTTTTATACCTATTACAAGGCAGTAAATGAGAAACTGCACAACTATTTTACTTGTCATACTCCCTCAGTGATTTGTACAAAAAAATAAGGGCAGGGTGTGTGAAATGATTCCTGAGGTCCCTTCCAGCTCTCCCATCCTGTGATTCTGCCATGCTGAGAGCAGAATAAATGCTCACCAAATGCATGACAAATGAATTAATCCACTTCAGACAAATGCAAGTGATACAGTTGTCATCTTTGAATAATAGTTGTGACAACATCATATTGCTGACAGCATTTCTGCCAATCATTCTTAGATTCATCCAAAGATAAGAAAAGGAAACATTTAGAATTTGTTTTCCTCTATTAATAATTTTAGACTATAGTTCTTCAGACTTTATAGAACATAACCATGGAAAGATATTTTGACTATCTACTCATCAGCTCCAAATCTCTTATGATATGTTTTTATCTGTCTTCTTGAAACAACTTCTTTGCTTTCCCTAGAGATTCACAACAAATGATTGCTTAAGGGAAAAACTAACTAGCTGCCAGATGGTAAAGACTTTTTCAAGGTCCACACAAGACTAGGTTGGGAAAGCAGTGGTTAATTGGATCTAAAATCTTAAGAAAATGTTTTAGGAGGAGTCAAGTTCGTGAATTATCAAAGAAGAGGTGAAGACATTTCAGATGGGCTGAGGAGGAGACTGCAGAAGAGGAGTTGAGGGAAACACAGAAAACACAGTAGAACGATTAGAACAGTATAGTGGCATTCACTGAGTCCTTACCATCTACCACAGATGCGAATTGTGCCCACAAAGTTGGCATTAATGAGAGCTGACCTGAAGGGGATAGAAAGGAAACCAAATGAAGGATGAAAGTTAGGAGGAGGCCACTTAGGGAGAGGTCTTTGGATGTTAGGTTGAGTTATTTTTTTTTTCTTGCAGCCTTCGGAAGTTAACATTTAGCCTGCTTTCGCTCTTGCCCTCTAAAAGTGGAGAATAGCAGGAACTGGGTCCTGCTCCTGGAGTTTAGGCCTTTGATGTATCCCAGTGCTCTGGCTTTACCTGGACTCTAACCTGGGTGTTAGCAGGGTGGAGATACTGCAGACTCCTGCCTATAAGCTAGAGCCTAAACTGACACTTACGTGTGGTAGTGAGATCCAGAGCCCCTTACATGTTGACCTTTAACCCATACACCAGAGAAAATGCCTTTTAGCTTCCATCTGTTAACTCATGGAGTGGTCAGACTGGGCAAAAAAAAGGAATGTGTCTCTAAACTACATGTCTCCTCATCTTGACTGAGATGGAACTTTTTTTAGCCTACATATAATAGTTTATAAAAATCACATTTAAATGAAATCAATCAAAATTTTAGCTCATGATATTTAGCTTATATCTCTCTTTCCATATAATGGTGCCTCAAATAAAATAACCTAATGGATTGGTCATTAATGGACTATTAAAGGCTTGTGTTCACTGATATTATATTATTATCATATTTATCCACATATGTTCAATTGCTACTGATCATCTTAGTAATTTTTAATTTGCACATATTTTTTGTGTTAAAAGTTATAAAAATTAACTTTACTAACTAAACTAGGTTGTATATGTTCATGCACAAGATCATTTTATCAGTTACATAAAAGTAAATAATGGTAATGATTTCTATGATTTTCTGCAACTACAACCAAAAGTAAAATTAGATGGACTAAGAAGCTGTATGTAATTGAGTTTATGATATCATAAAAAACAAAAAAAAAATTACCCTTAACCTAAGGCAGTAGAATCTAAAGAAATATAAAATATACACTCTGTGCCAGACTTTTACAGTTTGATCCTAAAAGATTATTGTGTGACCTTCAGCCTGGATAGAAACAAATAAATAGACCTGCTTCTATAACAAATAGAAATTCCATTTAACACACCTCACGGCGGCGAGGACAAAGTGGCCGCTTCACGGAGGTGCGCTTCTTTCCTCCTCCTTTTATTCCTTTCTCCTTCATTAGGAATGCTTTCATTCAGTTTCATTACATAGTCAGTGGGCAAATTGCTTCTCGATTATTGTGCTCTGTTCTTAGTAAACATGTGCCTTGCTTCTTGTGATGGATAGAAGAAAAGGGTAAAAATGACTTCGGCGAATATCAGAACACTCCCTGCCTTTCCATAGGCAGAGTAGACCCTAGGGACGGTAACACATTTCCAGTCATCGCAAGGCATTCAAGGCATCTGGCAATCTTGTGTGACGCTCTTTTTCCCACTGTATTATCAAACGTTTAAAAAAATATTCAGCCTCCACGTGAAGTAATTCCCTCATCAGGATTTACAGTCTTCCAATCCTATATTTCTTCTTCCAAATATGGGACAATTTTTCTGTGTCCACCTTGCTCTCTTATTTTTTTCACCATTTGAAAAACTTCTTTAACTATAAGTTCCTTACTCCTTTACAGTGCAAAGTATACCATATGAGCTTCTTTTCTTGTGTGTGTGTGAATATTAAGTGAAATAAGGTAGGTAGAATAATCAGTGTCTGTGGTACATGGTAAGGACTCAGTGAATGCCACTATACTTTTCTAATCATTCTACTGTGTTTTCTGATTTTTCATGTGGTGAGGCTGATGATTCAGTAAACAGATTATGAGCTTTGAAGCCATATACCATTGAGTTTATGTTTTGTCTTCACCAGTATATAGATGGGAAAGCTTCGATACTTTATTAACTTTGAAATATCAGTATGATCATCTATTAATTGAAGCTATGAATACCTAATTCCCATCTCCATAGTGAGAATAAAATGTGAACATGACGGGAAATCCCCAAAGGCTGTTCAGACTGTATTGCTAGGCCAGCCATAGGGAAGCTACTTTGCTCGCAGTGTGCTTTTGGCATGTTCTGTCTAAAAAGTTTAGAATTGACTGGCTGCTTGGCTGCTTGCTTTTTTTTTTTTTTTTTGCAGTTTTTGGCTGGGGCTGGGTTTGAACCTGCCACCTCCAGCATATGGGGCCAGTGCCCTACCCCTTTGAGCCACAGGCACTGTCCACCAGCTGCTTTCTTAAATAGCTGCCAAACATTGGATTAAAAATGATCCCGAGGAAAAAGCAACTGATGTCAAGATCCGCCAGGTGACCTCTTATTTGCCGATGACCATTGATATGTGTGCAAAGCTTTCTTTGGACCATGAGCCCCCATCCCTTCTTTTATAAGTGGTCAGGAAGTGCAGAAAGGGATGGGTTTTGAGACCACAGTCTGCCATCCCCTCAGCCTGCTAGCCTGTGAATAAACCACCTGTCCTTCACCAGCTCACTCCTCAGGCCGGGTTGTCAAGTGATGGGGGGCCACACCTGCATTCATCAGATGACTAGAAAAGTGACTGCCATGTGGTATTACTTGGGAGATAACAGATAGGACTTGAAATCTGCATTCAGATAGTGGCTCTTCCCAACTTTGTTGTTCTTTTCTGGCAAACCAGAAGACAGCCTGCTGTGTTTCACAACCATTTTAGCATTCACCTTCTGATTTTTCCTTTCTCTTTTTTACCTTGTTACTTTGGATAACTTCAAACTTACCTTGACTTTTTATATTTCACATTAGTAATCGGTATTTGGCCTAGATTATCATTGAGAACTCTTGTAAGATCTTAAAATATGAACTTACTCTTTCTCACCAAAATTATTTCTCCTCGGACTCCATCACTTTCCTCTTCTTCATCCTTATCACGGCCTCCATTTCCTCA
This sequence comes from Arctocebus calabarensis, assembly GCA_963573935.1. Classification (NCBI taxonomy): domain Eukaryota; kingdom Metazoa; phylum Chordata; class Mammalia; order Primates; family Lorisidae; genus Arctocebus; species Arctocebus calabarensis. The sequence goes on from CAUYON010175766.1 coordinate 14,850, forward strand.
GTTCCTCTGTGATCTTAGAATTGAATTGTGCTCCCCCATCCCCACAATCAGCAAGTTTGATTTAACCATTTCTATTGCTTTAACTCTTCTATATTATGTCATCTTATAAATCACTCAAATCACCAATCACCAATAACTGCTTTGTACCATTCTCTATATTTTGGAAACATTTATATAGGATTTATTTTAATTATCTTCTTCAGTTTTGAATTAAATTCACCAGTAAATCTGAGTGTTTTACTGAGATTGAGACTGAGTGTTTCTTTTTGATTGAAATCACATTTTAAATTTATTTGATATAGGTTTTCTCAAGTTTTTAACTGCTTTGGATCGGTTTGGAAAATTTGTGCCATTCAAGGGATTTATCAATTTCATATAAATTGACACATTGTACATAATTTCCTGTTATTTTTCTAATAGTTTAATGTCTTTAGGAACTACAATCTATACCTTCGTTCATTCCTAATAGTGATAATTTATTCTATCTCTCTCCCTTTATTATCTCTCTCCCTTTTCCCTTCATTTATCAGCTAAGGTAGATGTTTACCAATTTTATTAATTTTTACAAAGAGCCAGTTTTGATTTTTATTGATTCTTTCTAATTTTTACAATATCACTTTTTCTCTTTTCTATATTATCTCGTGTCTGTATATACTTTGGATTAAATTGTTCTTTCTTTTTCGAATCCTAAATAAAGCTTATATCATTAATTTGAATATATTTTTCTTTTCATACAAACATTTAATACAATTACTTTTTCTCTAGTATTGCCCAAATACGTGCCTTCTTCTTTCCCAAATCAAACTGTTGTTCTCATTGCTCTACATGTAAACTTAACAATTTCCTTTGTCATTCAGATTCTGAACTTCATTTTTGTCTCTCATCAAAAACTTATATTTATTCTTACAAATTATGTTGATTCTATGTTCAAAAATCTTCTAAAACCCATTTCCTATTTCTTAAGGCCTTAGCGAATACTCTGAAGAGGCCTTAATCTCCAACTTTGAATTTCTTCTTCCTCTCCATATTGTTCACAAAATTAATTACAATTTATTTGAGTGTGTGCATTCCACCAGAGCCTTCCAAACATTAGTTTCACTTCCTGTCTTAGGTTAGCCTCCATTTATTTTTTTTCTTCTTTTTTCCTTGACCTAGAGTGAAATAAGGTAATTCCCGTTTCTCATTTCCTTTGCTTTCCAAACACCGTGCTTTTAGACATGATGTTCTTTCTACCAGAGTTACTTATCCTATTGTTCTCCTGAACTTATAAAAATTTTATGCATTTAAAAGTGAGAAAATTCTTTTTATTTCATGATTTGATGTAATATCCTTTTTCTTGAAATTGTCTAACACTTTATTGGACTTCAATAAAATATTCACGTGATACCACTCGAATTTTAGCTGTGTAGGTAAATTTCTGAGGGACAAAAATCTGATTTAGTTGTTTTGTGCTACTTAACCACACCAATGACATGAAAAAAATCATGAATACTTTCAAATTCACTTATCATTGTTATAGAAAATAGGTGACAAATATTTAGACTTCATAATTAGATTATGTTAACCATATTAGTTTATGCTTGGTTTTCAGCACAGCCCTCCGTAAAATTCTAGTTATTTTTAAATTATTAAAACCAAAAGCATTTTCCTAGTCACTCTTTTCTGGAAGGATGCCATTTCAATGTCTAAGAATGGGTAGGAAGAATTAACATTAAATAAACGAGTCCTACCGATTATTGCCAGTAGACGTTCTTTCTCACCATTGCTCCTGGCTTCCTCGCTGGCACCCGAGACCCCTCACCCATAGTCAGAAAGGAAGAAACTGACCACACTCTTTTAGTGTTGCTTCAAATATTACCCATTAGAGCTTGGGGGTGGGGCAAGTCCTGAGATATTTAGGGGGATTTATTTCAGCACTTTGTCTGGATAATTTGAACTCTATCAGCTTTTTAATCTTTTTTTTTTTTTTTTCCTTCTTGACATGGTCTTTGGGTAACGACAGTACCTTCAGCCCTTGAAGCTCACTACAGCTTCTTTAACACAGCCACCTGATTGACATTACTATTGTGCTGTCTTTCTAGAAGACAAGGTATTACCTCAGAGAGCTGTGCCAGGTCAGTGATTCACAACTAATTCCGTGAGAAAAGTAAAACAAATATGTCAGACAATGAAGCATGAGGACATATTTCGACAGGAATCTCTATCGTCTTTAGTGTTTTCTTGTCTAACTTGGCCTATGTTTGCTGTGAATCTCATGCCAGGATAGAAAAATAAGGAATGTTCACCCCAACATGCTTTCCTTCATTCCCCTTCCTTCCCTCTTCCCCTTTGCACTACCTTACAAGTGGGCAAAAATATTCTTTCTCCTCAGTGCTCTCGTATTATGGGAAGAAAGGCAGTCTTGCAACACTTCTCTTTATGAAATTCAATTTCTGGAAGCAGGCTGCAGGGGGAGGCTTATGAATAACAAGGAGAGAGGGAAACGGAATTTGTGAGAAAAAAAAGAGTTATTTTCTTGGGATAGAAAGATAATTCAAAATGCAACAAATCAATGAAACAGAGATAAATCTGTATGAAAAAGAACTACTGGGAAGAATGTATATTATACATGTTGTAGTTTTGTTAGTAAAAATGCTCATTGTGAAACTGAGCATAGAAAACTGGAGGGTTTTAAATCCCCCATGAACTACAAGACGCATCTGTTTCATGCATCGTAGGGCTGAATATTAATGTTGGAAGTATGCAACAGAGATAATTTTTGCACTGTGTTCTGTGTTATCTGGGCTGTGAGTTCTTTAGGAGTACTTAAATGTGTATTTAATGCTGATAATGGTCTCTGGTGCATGTAATATTGCATTTTTAATAAAATACCTAACAAAGCTCCAAAAAATTACCACTTAAACTCACTATTCTTTTGCTCTTCTGACCCCCCCGACCCCCAAATAAAGGCCATATGCATTAAACCGGTATGAAATTGAGTAATAATAAATATGAGTATTTATTATATTACTTACTATTATAAAGAGACTCTTTATAATCCAGTAAGCTCCTAGGGGAAAGATACAAGCCCCTCTATGTCATCTCTATAATGTGTGTGACTGAAAGGATGGGCACCAACAATGCACACAATTGAGTCATGAACAGAGATGTGCCTTTGATTTTGTCCACCTATTTTCTGGGAGCAATCCATTGCTTGGCCTAAGGAGAGGAGCATAGATGCTATCCCAGAGGCTTCTCAGTTCAACCTCCTCAGCCTTCTGTGAGAGTGAAGATTATAAATAGCCCTGTCCAGAACTTCAAATGGAGTTAGTCTTACTGCAGGCTTGCTGTTGCCCTCACTCAGCTGGGAACGCTACAGACAGAGGTGCTCCAGGCCACTCCTTTCTTCCCACTCCACTGGGAGAATGAGCATATCTGACTGCCATTGTCCCAGATAGGAGCCAGAATTGTAGCAATAATGGCACTTTTTCTCCAAGTCTCTTGTGTCTCATGCTACCTCTGTCTGAAAATGTTTTAGATAAAATCCCAGGACGCAAGTATGGCTGACTGTTAGCACACACAGGGGGCAGTGCCCTGCCGGAAGATCATCAGGTCTTCAGAAGCATGCCTGAAAGAAACAATCTGAGCACTTCACATATATGTTCTGATTTTTTTAAATTAAATCATAGCTGTGTACATTAATGCATTTATGGGGTACAATGTGCTGGTTTTATATACAATTAGAAATACTTTCATCAAACTAGTTATCATAGCCTTCACTGCACTTTCTTAATTATTGCGGCACCTGTGGCTCAGTGAGTAGGGCGCTGGCCCCATATACTGAGGGCTGCAGGTTCAAACCCAGCCCCTGCCGAACTGCATCAAAAATTACCTGAGCGCTGTGGTGGGCACCTGTGGTCCCAGCTACTTGGGAGGCTGAGGCAGGAGACTTGCCTAAGCACATGAGCTGGAGGTTGCTGTGAGCTGTGACTCCACAGCACTCTATCGAGGGCGATACAGTGAGACTCTGTCTCTACAAAAAAAAAAAAAAAAAGACATGTATACTCTACACTTAGTAGATTTGACATAGACCTTTGTAAAATGCCCCATAGGTGTGGTCGGACCACTTATCCTCCCTCCACCCATTCTATCCCCTCTCCTCCCACTCTCCTCTTCTTCCCCCTTCATTTTGGGCTCCAGTTGAGTTATAGCTTTCATATGGAAGTGATGTGTCCTGATTTTTAAATTAAAATGCCCCTCTTGACCTGTTGCTTGTCTCAGCATATTTTTGAGTTGGCTTTAATGACCTGACTGCCTGTATGCCTAACTCGCTATGCAATTTAGAGCCTGTTCTACCCTGGGTCCTTATACTTGGAAAGTATGAATGATATAATAGGGACTTTTGATGTTTTTTATTTCTCACAATTCTGAAGGCTGGGAAGACCAAGATGCAGGTGTCAGCAAATTTGGTCTCTGGGGAGGGTCCAATTTCTGCTTTATAGATGAAGCCTTTTTATGGTGTCCTATATCATGAGAAAGAATAAGGAAGCTCTCTGGGGATCTCTCATTGTTTAGATCTCTGGCCTCATGATGTGATCACCTTGAAAAGACTCTATCTCCTAATACTATTGTACTGGTGATTAGGATTTTAATATACACATTTTAGGAAGACACGGCTATTCAGACTGTACATAGAGTAATAAATTATTAGTAATGTTTAAGCAGGCATTATCGGCTGGTCGGCTGAGAGCAACACGGAGGTATCTAAGGAAGTCTGGGAGTGCAGACATGAAGTAGGTCTTGCACTCCATTGCTTTATTTTGTACTTCCCTTAGGTACACAGGTAGTGTCTTCTTCCTTTCCACTGTCAGCCATTCTCCCGTAACCCACACCTGTAAACGTTACTATGTTAAGAGCCAAAGTGAAATAATTAAGAAACGAATAATAGAGCATTGGCTTTATTATGAGGTCAAATTTGTTTGGACATTCTCTGATATCTTAGTAAAGTGAACTCCAGTGAACCCAGACATTTCCATGCAACATTTCTTTTCCAATTCTTTGCTCCCACATTGTTTGATATTGCTTTCCTTTTTTAGTCACATTTAGTCTTTGTTTTGTACCTGATTACCTGTCTTTTGCTGAATTTTTATAAACACCATTTTGTGAGTATTATCAATTCTTCTGCCTATATTTAACATAACAATCTCCAGTTTGGAATATGGCTAGAAACGGTGGCATGAAATAAAAGGCACAGTGGAAATTATTGAAAGCTTTCAGCATACAGGACAGATGTAGGCTCGTTCACACGGCGTCATATTTACAGAGATGGATTGGTGCTCTTCTGAGTGCAAAGCCTGCCTTTGTTTTCATAATAATTTTCTGTTTGGTGATTGAATATATACTTTATTGATATTTTTACATGTAGTTGTTTCCATGATTATAGTTCTTGAGGAATAATTAAATTTAGCAAACATGTCTTGCTTTCTTGCTTATGTCAAGCACTCTGGTAGATATTACAGCTCCAGAGGAACAACCTAGGTCTTCTTTTTGTCTCCATGAAAAATGTGATTAGAAATAGTTCAGAATAATAACCACATTTATGTGGCATTTCATGGTTAACCAAACACTCTCATTTTCTATTATCTCATTTTATCTTTATCACACTGCCTGAGTAACATTCCCATTTCTCAGTGGAGGAAAGTGTTTTAGAGAGTTGATGTGAGCCTCTTATGGGCAGGGTTAGGAAGGGACAGATTTCGGGCAGTGAATACATGACATTTAGTTTGCAATTGTTCTACTAAAGATAATAGTCCTTAAATTCTAATAACAGCATGTGACTGAAGACATTTGCTTTATCACATTCCAACATAAGTGTTAGTAACTTTTTGATAAAAGCAGTTTCCATCATTCATCTTAAGAAAAGAACAGATACAGCGAAAAGAATTGCTGTAAAGACAAGCCATTTAATGCTATCCTTAAAATATCATTGTTGTTTCTCAGTCTTGTCCCAGAGGGATAGTTAAATCTAAGAAACACTAATTTATATGTTAGACCAGTAGCATAGTCCAGCAGAAGATCAATTTAAATGGATACTTATTCATTGAGTTTTATTTTTAAAGAGACACCAATAGAATAAAAACCATTTCATAAAAAAAAAATATAGTCATCTTCCTCTTTGCTCATTTTGTTTCCCGCCAGTTTTGCCTGGCTCTCTCATGCTTAATAAGAATGCAGAGGAAAGTCACCATACCCCTTTATCAATGGCTACTAGTATTGCTTCCTGTAAAATTATATATATATATATATGATTAATTTAATTCATAAATATATTCACAAGTAATTCTTACAAGTTTTATCTCCTGTTATCACTACAGTAGATTAGCAGATATATGAACAATATCCACAGGACTTTATTGGAGAAAGAGGCGCTACAGCTTTCCAAAGTATTGTCCTTCCCTCTGTTCAGCACTTGACATCCTTAACCACAGCCTGTCTCTTAAAGTTCTCTCTTCCCTTAAATTCTATAACTCTGCATTGTCTAATTTTCTTTCTATCTTCAATTCCCTGATTTATTTACTTGAAGTTCTACCCTTAGCCCTTCTCCTGATGGATTTCGTCTTCTGATATTACATCTACTTTCACAGTTTCATCAGTCACCTATTATGACTCACTGCTTAAATTACATATTCAGTTTGAATTCTCGCTTAAATTCAATTCGCCAAAATATCTGCTAGCTGGTATCATCTTACATGCTATTACTGCTAACTCAATCTTTTAAAAACCAAAAAGCTCATTTTGCCCTCACATTTATTTCACTCATCGTGATGTTCTCCATTTATTTCTGTTAGCAGCGCTCTTAATCCCTCAGTCTAGAAACCCAGGTTTCAACCTGCATTCATCCTCCTCCCCACGCCTCCTTATTTTACATTTTTTCGTGGCAGTTTATAAGCCAGACAATTTCATTTATAAATTTCAACTACTTTGTTGTTTATTTCTATTTTTCCAACATCAGGGGCTCTACATTCACTGTTATCAGATTTATTTTCTAAAACATTCTTATCACCAGTCTGACCATGAGCAAAACCTGTCAATATATCCCAGTAAGTCAACAATCTGACAGGCAAGTCTGACTGCAGTAACTTCATCCAAAACTTACTCACATCTCCAATTTATATTCCAGCGTAAGTGTTATGTTCCCTCTGAGGGACACACTTGGTCCTCCTGCAGCACTGGCTCTGACTACGCTGTTCCCCGAAGACATGGTTCCTCCTCTCCTTCCAACCACACACTAGGAACCCCCAAATCTCTTACAGCTCATTGCATTTCCCAATATCCCACATTGCATGTAAGTTGTCACCATTTATCCAGAATCTTTCTTGCCTCTATCTTTCCATAGTAAATAATTGGGCCTTCTTCATGTAATATCTTAACAATTTAATTATCCTTTATATGCGTTTCCAATTTTCTCTATCAATTTATAAACTGTTTATTATCAGGGATTATATATTATCTCTCCTTGCAGCTGCCACTATAACTACTCCAAGTCACTTTAAGTAATCAATCAATAATTGATTGGTTACATATAAACAAAATAAATTCCTACTGCAAATTATTTTTTTTATGAATAAGGTATGGATGCAAGCTCCAGTGATCATTAGTCAAGAATACCCCTTGGGATGAATCCTCATGAATGGCTTACAACTGTTTCTGGCTCTTAATAAACTAAAAGCAAAAACCCATGAAGCAGCTTCGATTAGTTTGGCAGATGATCAAAGTTTCAAACTCATGAAAAACAAATACGAACCTTGTTTCAGTGTCTGCGCCTGCAATCCCAGCCACAGCCTTCCCTAGACCTCATGTATTTGCTGTTCTTCTTCTAAACAGGACAATTATCTAGGCCTTTCCTATTCGATTATGTCCAGGGCTGATAAATTTACTAACTCACGGATGAAAACAAAAATAAAAAGGCCACCTTATATGAGAGTTGAACAGCAGTGGCCTAGTGGTGGCAGCAGTTATATTACATATATAGATACTGGGCCTACTACTTTTTAAATCAGATTTGTTTAATGGCCACAAGCAAAGTTCCCTATCTCATATTACTGATTGCCTCTTTTTCCCATTGGTCTGTAAACTCTGGAGACCAGGAAATGTGCTTTATTCATTTCTGAATTCTCTTTGTCCAGCAGTTTCGTGTACATAGTTTGGGTGCAAGTCCATTCATTCATCCTTTTTCCCAATGCCCGAGAGGAATGGCCTATGGTGCCAACTCATGTAGAGGGAAGTGGATAAATTTAGGGCTTGTATGAACAGTCAAACAAATATAAGAAGGAGGGGCAAAGCACCCCAACACTCTTTTCTCCTTCCACTCCTTCTCTCAGACATTTATTTATCAGAAGGAAAGACTAAAGAAAGTGGTTCACCAGAATGTTGAATGCGTCCCTGCTGCTGACCTATGTCACAGTATTCTAACTATATCCAAGGAGCTGCCAACAATTTTTCTCTTTCTAAGAAGAATTGCCATTCCCATCACAAGCAATATGTACTAAAGTCATGTGGAATACAGTAAAATAATGGAAAATTCTCAGGCTCTCATCAAAAGCTGTGAACTCTAGATGTGTCCTTCTTGTCCAGAGCACATTATTAATTTCCTAGGTGTCTATAACAAAGATGTATTCAGAGTTTGGTATGTATCACAATTTGTGCTAAATGCTTTTCATGGGTCATCTCACTTAATTCTCATGCAGATATTATAAGATAGGTGCTACTATTATTCCCATTTTGCCAATGGGAAAACTGAGATATTGAGAGTTTAAACTACTAATCTCACATCTAGTAAGTGTTGGAATTATAATCAAAATCCAGGCTCTTCTGTGATATTCTCTCAATTATTGGAATCCCAAAGAATATTCTGATCCAGTGTATAACAATTTGAGGCTAGTACATAAGTGAAGTTCATTGCGAAGTCTACTTAATTAAATAATAACTTCTATTGGTGTAACTGTGGTGAGGTGCTATCCAACAGCGATAATCTCAAATGGTAGATTTCCTCAATGTTTTAAAAAGACTTGGACAAAGAAACATTTAAAAGGAATGAAAGTGGTGATTTAAAGAGCATTGAAAAAACCAAAGCCAAGAATGGTCAAATGGAAACTAAATTAGTATTCAGTTTTCAAATTTAGAAGAAACTAAAGAAAAGAAGTAGAGAGATTGTCCTTGGCTGTCTATGAGACATGAAGCTTGTGATTCAGTTAACTGTAGGTGGAACTGGATTTAGGTTTCAGAAAGAAACCTTGACAATAGTGCTTGATAGATTAGGAAGCAGCAGTTAGGAAGGGTTAGACACTTCCCTCTGAAAAATCGGTGGGAATCAGGAAGGTAGATCATCCCAAGATGTACTCAGCTTGCTTCAGCCCTAACAAGTCCCCCAGGTAGCACTCCTTGATAAAAACCCCTTCTGTGAAAATAAAAATACTGGAGTTAAAGAACTCCAAGAATAGGAAAGCTATAAAATGAGACTATGTCATCAACCGGACAATGTCCTCCAAGCCCCAGCCTGTTTGTCCACTGCAGCATCGTCTCTATGTACCACGATTCCCTGGCATTGGTGTGCATCAACAAATATTTAAAGATAAAATGAGCGAGGGAATGAACTATGCATTTTTCTGAGATCACTGGTTCTCAAAATTAAAAGCAGTATGTGTCACTTAGTGATATTAGGAGTGGAAGAGGCTAATTTTTAGAATGCAGATTTCCAGGCTCATCTCTGTAAATCAGTGGTTCTCAATCAGGGGCGATTTTGTCCTGCAGGGAACAATTGACAATATTTGTGGGTATCTTTTATTTTCATGACGTGTGTATGTGTGGTATGTGTGTGGGGTGTGTGTGATGTGTGTGGTGTGGGGTGTCTGTGTGAGTCTTTCTGCTCCTGGCATCTGGTGGGTAGAGGCCCAGGTTGCTGCTGACATTCTGCGCAGCACGGAGGCAGCCCCAGGAATGATCCAGCTCCAAATGTAAACAGGTCAGGGCTGAGAAACCTTGCTCCAGATTCTAGTTCACAGATAAACTGGGAACTCTGCTTTTGCCTTTTTAACTCCATAGTAGTCACAGAGTACTACATACTCTGTATGATCTGATACAGAGGATTCATGGAGCTCAAAATACCAACTTGTTCTTTAAATATTTCCCTGTGATTTGATCCCAGGAGAAAATTATTAAGTGTATAGAATATTCAATTAGAATATTCAGGCTTGGTGGGCTAGGGCGCCAGCCACCTACACCTGAGCCGGTGGGTTCGAATCCAGCCTGGGCCCGCCAGACAACAATGACGGCTGCAACCAAAAAATGGCCGGGAGCTGTGGCGGGCACCTGTAGTCCCAGCTACTTGGGAGGCGGAGGCAAGAGACTTGCTTGAGCCCAGGAATTGGAGGTTGCTGTGAGCTGTGATGCCACAACACTCTATCCAGGGTGACAGCTTGAGGCTCTGTCTCAAAAAAAAAAAAAAAAGAATATTCAGTATTTTGCCCCAATATGTGTGGTGCTTGTTCACGTAAAATACTAAAAATGAGCCTCACGGAGCACCAGTGTGACTTATTATCCCTGGCGAGAAGCGCGCCAGGGTTAACACCCTCACTGGCTTGTCGGCTCCTTTGTCAAATCCTATGCCTACACAATTACAGCATGCAGTCTGCTTTAGTGTTCCACAAAAGAAAAGTATTGTAGCAGATAACTGCTTCCAGAATCCCTGCTGTCGGAGAAAATAAGCACATTATAACTTCCCCACACCAAGTGTTTTCACTGGTGCCTGTTGTGGCTTCACTCAGGTGTCACTTGTTTCTCTCTAGCAAATGGCCCAGCTAACTTCTGACTGTATCTCAGGTCCTTTCCTATTGATTTCTGCATGAAGTTGCTGTTGAAAGACAAGGCTTTCCCTCCCCTTCCATAAAACTCAACAGTATTCTTAATATGCTAACAGCTTCTAAGTCATTTCTTGGAATGGACAGACATTTACTTAGAGAGCCACGTGTAGCTTCAGCCACTGGAGAAGACGTCTTTGGCAGGGCACCCAGCAGGCTCTCGGTCTCCTCACTTCTCCGCTGTCAGGCTCTCAACCACATACCACCACATATGGCTTTATCTACCACTGACAGCCACAGCGTCCTTCATGGACCCATGCTAGGAACCTCTGCCCCTTCTTCATCTATGTGTCTGCCATCTAAGTACCTGATGAAGTTGTTCCTACCTCCATCACATGGCCCATATATTTCCACTGCTCACCTGCTTCAGCTCATACCTTGAAAACCTTTTTTTTCTAATATGACAGCTGCCTTCTGTTTAGTTTCTCTTCCATTTCTGTCTCTCTACAACCTTCTAATCTGCCTTTCCATCTTTTCTTTTGGAAACAACTCTCATTATGTCATCCTGTACATACAATCCATAAATAATTCCTATTACCTACAGAGATTAATCCAAATTCCTCACATTAACAATCAAACCCCTTCACAATCTGGTCTTTTCCCCCTTCTGTTACATCATAAATTGCTTCCTTAGTATTATAACAAACTCATACAACTTAACCTTAATAAGGCAGGTTCTTTCATATCTGCTTTTTCTTACTTTATTCCTTTTGCATGGAGTGTGCTCCTCTCCCTCTGTCTCTATTAGACAAACTGTTATTAATGAGGATACATCTCAAATTATAAATCATCTAACAAGTGTTCATTGATCATCTTGGGCCAGATATCACAGGTCAATTTCTTCAGGAAGCAGAGTCCAACAGAGATTTACGTGCTGGAAGTTTACTGAGGATGTGTGCTTAGACTCAATATCTCTGTAGATGTGAGGGCAGGAAGGGCACAGGATTGTCCAGAGAAAAGTTGAACTGTGATGCAGTCACAACAAAGGCTTCAGATAATCATACTGGGGTGAGGGCAGACTGCGCCTTTATATGTCAATTTGGGCAGATAGCTGTGTGAACTGGCTCAGGACAGGGTGGGACATGGGTAAGGTGCAGGGCAAGTTGTCGGAGAGGGACTTGGCTGAGAGACGAGGATAGTTCATTCTTTATCAGCTGGGAAAGTTCTTGAGCCCTTAAGCAAAGACTGGGAGGATCCCAATGCATTCACCGTAGCAAAGATAGCCATGACTTCTGCTCATACCTTTATTATAGAGCCTGGCACGTTGCACAGTGACTATCCATTTCTATTATTTGCTCACTAAATGAGGTTAACATTTTTTAAACAAGTGAGTTTGGGAATTGGACTCATGGATCAGGGGAAGGTGTGATGTGTATCTCAATATATAATAGTGAAAGATTGTGCTAGTCATTTTTTAATTCAAAATAAAAAATGTTGTTACCTTTTTGTAACCAATAGATGGCATCAATCTGAACATTCAAGTCTTAATTTTAAATGAGATTGGCTTCTCTTTCTTGATAATTAAAATAATGTGATTAAAACTCCACAAAGCTTATAATATGCAGTGTTTATATTTCTCATTAATAAAGGACTTTTTAGTGTTTTTTAAATATATCAATAGCATACCACTGCACACGTCTGAGAAAGAGAAATCTTGTCAGTCAAAAATTCGGACAAATGAATGGAATATAAATTTGGAAGAAAATAATTTATTTTCAAGAAATTTACCAGTGTTCACTTCAAAGAGAACTAACAAGCTTAATATTCCCTTTAGTGCCTGGCAACGTACTTAGATTACCTCTTACTTCTGGAAGAAACATTGTTATAAGATCAAAGACATATTGAATAAAAAATCACTGTAGCCTTTGAATGTAGCTCATTTAGTTCTGTTCATTAGATGTTAAAATATAATTTGCCCGTTGTTATGAATGAAACTATTCAGGAAATATAATAGAGTTTTCATAGCAGTCTATTTAACATAGCATGCAATTACTCATTTACTGTTTATACTACTCATCATGAGTCAGTTGATGTCAACATTAAAGTTTTATCTGGAACATTCCCTGGCTTCTCTTTGTTTAACTTGCAACTTGAAAGTTAAATTCTAGATGTTTTGTTCCTAATTATTACTTGTCTTATTCTTTCAAGTACAAGAACATAACATTGAGAAAATAAACTTTTTTATCACTTATCATTAAAGTCACAATTGAATTTTTATGGGTACCAGACACCACTGTTTATAATTTTTTCTTGCAGTTTTAGGCAAATTATTATATAAACTTGACTTACCAATGTATTCACATCTTGAAGCTCGAAAATAATTTCACAAGCCAAGAAAAAACTAGAGCCACTAAAACTGGTTGAGGTTTCTCCCCTACAGTTTTCAAAGGGAACTTGGTCCTGATGACACCTTGACACTTGACTTTGAATTTTGGGCCTCCATAATTGTGAGAGAATAAATTTCTGTTTTTCAAGTCCTAGGAAACTAAAGAATATTTTGATGCTTTCCTGAATTTTTAGAAAATAATTGATACATATTGTTATAAACCCTTCCATCTTTGATATTTTAAATATCTGGAGCTTAGAGACCAGGCAGTACTTTGTTATCAACCCTTGGGTCTGAGCACTGGGGCAGGTTGGCATAGGTTGATACATTGATGAAACAGAATTCAGGATTATCATCAATTCTTGGGAATTTTAAATTGTCTTGAAATTCATTATAAATGTGAGCTGGACTTTCTCGCACTAGAAGTGGGGCTTAGTTAACCTTGACACAGTTTCCATTTCTCCACATTCTTTGTATTTCAAGGAGATTAATCCAGATATCTGCCTTATAAAACTATCTCCTGGTGACCGCTGCTCTAGGGATGGGTGGCTACAACCGATTTGACTTGCCCAGCTGACCCCCTCACCATCCGTGGACTTAGCAGATAGGCTGCAGTGATCACTGCTCTGTCACAGCATGACCACGCAGAGCTTATGCCTGTGTACTCTTAAGCCACCAATTAGATCTCTCCATGGGAAACATATGTGAATAACATCCTGGATTCCAATAAAAGCTTTGGCTCACAGGTCTAGCACTCTTTCTTCCTATTGCTCCCCACCTGCTGGTTGAGCCCACCTGTCCCTGATGGCTCCCTGCTTCCCAGTGGCCTGCAAGGCATGCTGCCCTCTTCTTCCTATGACCAGTAAGTAATACACTTCTGTTCCTTTCTCATGTGTTTTTTTGTTCTGCCTCCTCTGTTGTGACCAATACACCCAAACCAAACTCTTCTCTTGGTCAGGGCTCCCCTACAGAGTGACAATCCTAGTAGAAATAAACTAGATATAGGTCAGACAATAGTCACAAGGGCTTCTGCCACCATAAAATTTTCCTATGAAAGGCAAAACTGGTCACAGATAAAACACCTGGCATGAGGCTGTCCACCAGGGTAAAGAAGCATCCCATGAAGTCACACTGCGAACTTCCATGCTTGAAGCCCTGGCATCTAGAAGTTATAGCTACACAGGAGAGAGACTTCAAGACTAAACTATAGAAAAAACACAAGGGTATATGTAAGTTTCCCTACCCTATCCCCAAGCTGTGATACTACATCTTGCTCACTCAGTGAAAAGAAGGTCTGTGCACCTCAGTTGAGAGCCTTTAGCTTAATTGTTTTTATTTTAGATATCAGAAAATTGGAACTCTAAGCTTCAAATGTTTATCCTCAGTGACTGTGAGTTAAGTTTAGACCCAGATGCTCTGGTTATTACTAATTTCTACACTCCTTTGGTTAGGAGGATAATTGGACCTGATACTGAAACATGAACACTGGCAAGTCAATCAAGTGTAATCATTATATAATAACTTTATAATCAGGCCTAATCATTTGTAATATTTATAAAAGTTTTATTTGTATTTATCTTTAAATATTTCCTCCTTCTGATTTTAGGATGCTAATCGTATGTGACATTTTCAAATTAATCAAACATTTATAGATAGTCCTTATACATTCTACATTTTTGCTACTATTATCATATATAATCATTATAAGAACTTCAGATAAAATTATTTGTCCTAGGTAAATGACAGGGCTGAAATTCAAACATTTACTTTTCCGGCACCCAGTCCATTTATTGCTGGAATAGTAGTAAAATGTAGTACCAGTAGGGGAACCATATAATTAATTGTTAAAATCTAGGCCACTTTAAGAGCAAAAGGAGCATATTCGTAAATACATTAGGATAAACAGGTATAAGCTGAGACTATTCTGACAAATCAGAATATAAAATATAAATAGAAAGAGTCTGAGAAATCACCACACTTCTGTTAAGTTGAATTTTGAACATTCTAGTTAAACCTAACTCCCCAGTACGTACTATAGTTCTGATTTAAGACGAAGTTATTTCTTTAAGAAATGCATCGGAGCAGTTATTTCAACACTGGATGAAAAAAGGCATCCAAAGATAGAGCCTGGTGCAAAGCTTTGTAATGAAAACCATAAGTGCTCCCTGAGAAATCAGACTTAGTGGGAGTCATCCATAATTTTTGTTTAGATTAATTTAAGATGTGGTTCTTCCTCAGCAGCTCTGCATTTTGGGAAGTTTTTGCTATATTCCTAAGACACGGTTGGGTTGACTGTCTCTTGTGTCCTTAAGTTCTTTATTCACACCTCTTTTAGGCACTTGATTTAATATATTGTAATTTTTCATGGATGTGTTCATGGATATATTTCATGGGTTGTGTTAAATGCTTTCTAATAGCTACAGCAAATTTACAGCAAATTAGTTAGCCTCCTAACACAGTGGGCCCTCCAACACAGGTATCTAAATAGAACATAGATGATCACCTTTCTGGTATATTCTGTGTGACAGTTAAATATGATGTTTAAGGATCTTTCAAAATCTAAATCCATGCTACTGATAAAATGGTGCATTTGGCAGATCTAAGGCCAACATTCAAACATTACAAATAGAGCTGTTAGTTATCCCTCAATTGAGATATCTACCAGTAGATATTTTGGCTATTGTCTAGGTGGGTTTGGGCAAAACTGTTTTCTCTACTTACACACTTGTGCCCATGACTTTAGGTCTGTCTAGATGTCCAAAAAGGAAGGAGACCTGGACAGAGAGGATTTATTACAGACCTTGGTGGTAAAGGGCTGATCTCCAGATGAGAGCCGGCATAAGAAAGGGAAGACTTGTTTTAATTCCCTGATGTGTTTCAGATTAGATCCTGTCCCTCAGTATCTTTATGGCACAATAGACAACTGAGTAAATCCAAGATTTCAACTATTGTGTATAGGTGACTTACTGTGAATCGCAGCATCAGAAGTATCTGAAAGATCTAGGTGTCCTAAATAGTTGGTGACACTTAGAATAGTTACTGTTTTTTTGTGTGTGTGTGTGTGTTTTCCATTCCAGGTAAATGTGTAGGAGAATTGCACTGTGATTTAATTTCTATTCTATTTCTAATAATTCATGATGCTAATCTTTTAATATCTCCTTCATCATGAGAATATCTTTTTTGGTGATTATCTGTCCAAATCTTGGCTTATTTTTAATTGAACTACCATTAGTTTTTGAAAAACCTTTACATATTTATCCAGAACATTTACTTTTTTGATTCAACAAAAACCTTTATTGAGTATGTGATTTGAAAGTACTGTTTCACAATCTGAAGCTTGATGTTTGATTTTCTTAACAGAAATTTTCACACAGCAAACTTTTCTAAATGAAGTTCAACTAACCAACTTTTTGGTTTTTGGATCATACTTTCTACACCATACAAAGGTAATTTTTAACCAAACATTAAGTCACATGATTTTATCCTATGACTCCCCCCCAAATTTTAGAGTTTTACATGTAGATTTTTGACCTAGTTTCAGTTAATTTTGTATGAAGTATGAAGTTTACATTGAGGTTCATTTTCTATTTTTACATACACAGTAGAACCTCCTTAAGTTGAACCCAGTTTTCATAGACAAGACACACATCCCATGTCATGAATGGAAGACTGACCTCTGCAACTTGTATCTTGACTACTTGGACTGTGACCCATAATATTAACTTACCTTCTATAACCTGACTGGTTGAGTACACTCTATACCAAGGGGTAAAAGGTGTGAGCTTTGATTCTTAGTTGTATTGTTTTATATTAGTATAAATTTTCATGGATTATTATTAGCAGTAATTGGATTAGGCTTAATGTCTATTGTTAATAATGTGTTGTGGAAGATTTTTGTCAGTGTGAAGGACTAGTCTGAGTTGTAGGTACATCTTATAATTATAGAAAAAATTTAGTTAATTGAGATATCATGGCCCACAGGAAAGAACTCAGAACTTGCTGACACTGAAGGAAAAGTTTGATCTTGCATACTTTCTGGAAAGCAGCAACCAAAGAAAGATGGTGGAACATTCTGGTGTTAGTAAGAGCACAATTAGCAACATCCCAAAACATGAACATGAGGACTTGGTGAGACATTGTAAGGAAAGCAGAGACCTATAGCAGAAAAAGAGGAAAACTTCCCTCAGTGAATTTAGTGAAGCCACATTAAGCTCGTTTAAACAAATGAGGGCAGTTAACACCCAAATCTCTGGACTAATGATCCAAGAACTTACTAAAAAATTTGCACAGGAGTTAAGGGTGGCAGATTTCCAAGCATCAAGTGGTTGGCTCGAGAAATTTAAACCATGGCATAAGATCTCCTGGAAAGTCTGTGTAGTGAATCCAATGAAGTTCCAGTAGAAGTTGTGGAAGAGTTCATCCAAAGGTTCTCAGATTTCAGAACAGACTGTGAAGATGACAATATCTTTAACATTGGTAAATGCATATTCTTTTTCAAAAAGCTGCCTGACAGGAGCATTGTCATGAAGAATGACAAATGCAAAAGCAGAAAACTTTCCAAAGAATGTTTCACAATTCTGTTTGGCATGAGCTCAGCCAGAGAGAAACTAAAGCCCTTAGAGATTGTTAAGTTGGAAAAGCCACAAATATTCAAGAACCTGAAACCTAAATACCTCCCCATTACTTGTCATTGGAGATCAAAGAAATGCTTATCGATGACTGGTGCCCTATTTGAGGAGTGAGGAAGGATTATCAATTGAGGAATGAAGAAGAAGAAATGATCTGTTCTACTGATACGAGACAACTGTTTTGGCCACCCACAGTGAATCATCTCACAATTGTGACACTGAAATTTCCACCTCCAAACGTGAACTCAAAATCCAACCTCTTGACAAAGGCATCATCAAAACATTTAAAATGTGCTACCAAGTCCAGTTCCTATAGTGCAGCGGGTCATTACTAAAACACAAACCTATGGTCTACTTATGGAAGCACCTTTATTCACTGCCTCGGTACCTCTGAATGCTATCCTTGGGACCAGTTGTCCTTGGAATAAAGTTCAGTCAAAAATAATACACAAGTATTTTAAAGAAATTGGATTTGTCATCCCCTACCCCCCGCACAAAAAAAAATGTTTTGACCTCATAGGACAGTCCATCTCCCATGGCTGAATTTGAAGGAGTAGGTTTTGAAAATTTTGTTGCAATAGATGTTGAAATGTTAACCTGTAATGCACCTGACCCAGAAGCAATTTTACAAGAAATATTGACCAAAATATGACCAGCGTAAAAGTAAATGAAGCAGCTGATAAAGAGGAAGAAGAAAATAAGTATGACACAGAAATTGCAGAGACTCCAAAAGAAGAAGATGTCAGGTATCTGATAATGCAGCTGAAGTCTTTTGCTGTATAAAAATGTCCAGAAATGCTAAGCAGCGTAGCTAATGTTGAGAGTGCTTTCTCCACTTACTTATGTAATAAGAATAAGAAACAGAACAAGACAAATTATTTTTTTTAGAAAGACTGATTAACCCCTAAGAAAACAGTATTGATTTTGCATAATACTGTATTATGATTTCACTGTCTTGATTGTGTATGATTTTATATGATATTCTCTAACAAAAGCTATACAAGAAAGTGAAGTACAGGTACAGATCAGTACAGTAGGCCTAGTTCCTTATGTTGATCATCATTGACCTTATGATGAGTACCCAAGATCAGTACATTGACCTTGTACCTTATGTTGACCATCATACCATCATGGGTATGTTGACCAATCTGTTACAGTCCCTTTGGGTTGTCTGCTTAAAGAAGCCTTACTAAAAATGGGATATATACCCATTTTTATAACATCATTTGGTGTAAAGATCACTCCTATTCTATTGAATTTCTTTTGAACTTTTGTCAAAAGTGAATTGATCATAATTGTGGGGTCTGTTACTAGACTCCATTCTGTTCCATTGATCTATTGGCCACTCCCTTCCCCACAGTCACTGCCTTGACTACCAAAGTTTTATAATAAACATCATAAATTGGTAATATTAATATTCCAATTTTAAAATTATTTCAGTGTTTACTTCCATATCCTTTCTACATAAACATTAGAATCAGACTAACTAAATGTATAAGATAACGTTGCAAGGAGTTTGCTTAGGATTACATTAAGTGTATAAATGAGTTTGGGGAAAATAAGGTGTTAAATATAATAACATATCATGTGTTCCAATTAGTGTTTTATATATATTTTTAGAATTATACCTGTTTCATTTTTTGTGGTGTTATTTTATATATTTTGTAAAACTTATTTATCAGTTGTAGAAGCTGTTTATAGATTCTTCAGAACTTTTTACATAGGTAGTCATGATATCTGTGAATAAGTGTAGTTTCATTTCACCCTTTCTTATCTGTATGCTATTTATTTCTTTTTCTTCCTTTATTGCAATGGCTAGTATTTCCAGCAAAATGTTGGAGTGGTAAAGACATAATATGCTTGTTTTGGTTTAAATTTTAAAGGAAACATATTGATTCTTTTCCTAGTAATCATATAGGTTAAAAAATGTGTTTTCTCTTGACATACTTGGTCAGGTTAGCAATATTCCCTTCTGGTTTACTTTCCTCAGTGACTTTATCATTAAGTGGTATTCCTGAGTTTCTCTTGCACTGGTAAGAATAATTTTGGCCATACTAGATACTCACAGGAGGAAATATTTTTGAAGTAGAGAGGAATGGCTAGGTTTATGTTAACTATGCATTAAAATGTGTGAATCATGGCCTTTAAGGTCTCAATACTAGGTGACATTATTTTGTATTACAAACTAGTGGAAGAAGATGTAACAACTATAGTAAGAAATTATGTTTTTGTTGGATAAGGTCTGAAAACTGGATAGCCATGGAAATAATATTCCATGAAAGTTCTTTATACCATAACTTGCTTTATTAGAGTTAGATACTTATCTTTTTATAAGGTCTTCTCATATAAGATACAGATAGCCAGGTAAATGTAAGACTTACCCTTCTTTTAACTTGTTCATTTAAAATAAATGAACTACATTCTTCCAAAAATATTTGAATTTTATAGAGGAAAAGTATATGTATTATAGCCTGAAATACTGATTAAATAATTACACTATTTTTTCAAGCAATGCCTTATCCACTGACAACTTTTAAAAGTTACATTTTTCTCCATGTTCAAGGCTGACTGGACTCAACCATCCCGCTGTATTTTCTCACACTTCTTTGGAATTGTTAATAATTTGGTTTGCTGTTCTCTAGTGTGTGATATCAGCTGTAGAGGAATAACTATATCACATAATACAGAGAAGGCCAAATTCCATTGGCCACTACTGGTTCCTGAGTATAAGTGCTGATGTTGCTGTAAAACCCTCGTGTTTTTGTGTTTGTGGTTCCCAGCATATTACAAATCATTGCTCCCAAATAAAATTCAAAATAAGGAAGACCAGCTAAAGTTCTCCTACTGATATTGCCTGAAAAAGACCTCTGGGGACCTACAGTGTAGGCATTTATTGGTGTGACCTTATTTAAGGAAGACCTTGTCTGTCTCAGCCTGGAAAACCAATATTTGGTTTCTCTGCAGTTGATGTGAGGCCTAGAGATTTTGGATTACAGGGTGGCATTTGAAAATTTTATAGCTGACTTTGTAAAACATGCAATATAAATTGCAATGTCATGAGGATTCTCTTTTTAATGTTTTTATTAGCTATTTTTCCCTGAAGCTATTCTTATAAGAGCTCATTTTAAAAATTAAACAAATATGAATAAGGCTTAAGAAAATGTATGGTGGATAGAATTAGAAATTTAGAGTAAAGACTGTTCATATACTCATTTTCTTAGATGTAAAATTTATTTAGTGGGCTTTGTAGTGATAGTTTGTATTCCTGAACTTCACATCTCTGGCCAAATCTTTGTGTTTAGTTTACTTCTCTTCTTACTCTTCTTAAAATCTGTAATGGTATGCTATCATACAAAGGTTTTACTTACCTTATTTTAAGAATATGGCCATTCGATATATGTGATAAAAATTTTCAATTCAATTGTATCTTTTTCTAAGAGAATTATAGTAAAATATCAGTTAATACTGCTGCAACCTGTTTGTCCCTCTGATTCTTTATCCATTAAAAGAAAATTAGCTAGTTTACTTATCCCTTAGATTTATTGTGTGGGGAATATTCACCTAAACATATTATACATACACAGAGATATGAAAATATCTAAGTTACACAATTTTTTTGTGTGTTTTATAGTTTGGCACAGTGAAAAGAAGACAAACTTCAAAGTTCACAGAATTGCATTTAAAGATAGTTTTGCCAATAGTGGAATAACCTGAAAAAATTATTTAACTTTTTTGCCTTTGGATTCCTTAGTGTAAAATAGGAAGAATAACATCTACCTTTCAGAAATATTACATTAAATTAGATGAATTACTAAAGTTGTGAAAATGATTGGACAACATAAGATTCTCAATAAATGATAGTTTCTGTCACTACTATTATGTTGTTGATTTTATTGGCAATCTCTAACCAATGGTAATTTTGTTTTCTCTTTATCAGCCAGGGTACATGACTCAGCCTGTTGAGATTTACCCAGTAATCAATTTACAATACCTTTATAAGCTTAGGAATATGAAGACCTATGACGTTATATTAACCCATCTACTACAGATATGTTTTTGCTAAACAGATAAGCAATGCTGAAGAAACTATCAGGAAAGGCTTACACCACCATGAACTGAGAGTCACTATGTGCTAATGTGCCATCAGCATTGCCTGGAATTTTTAGTTTCCCTGTAAGCATTACTTCTATTTGAGTTTCCTCAGAATTTTAATCCTATCACCTCTACTCATTTCTGGCATGTGATGTTTCCATTCTTCTACTAAATTAAATAGAAGTGTTTACACAGAGAATTATTGGAATTCTTCTTCTTACTATTTTTATTTTATTTATTCATTTTTTTTTGAAACAGAGTTTCACTATGTCGCCCTTGGTAGATTGCTGTGGCATCATAGTTCACAGTGAACTCAAACTCTTGGGCTTAAGCGGTTCTCTTGCCTCAGCCTCCCAAGTAGCTGAGACTACAAGGTGCCAGCCTGCCACAATGCCTGGCTATTTATTTGTTGCAGTTATCATACATACAGAACACATACAGAAAAGTTGTTCAGTGAATGTTTGTTAACTTGGGAAAAGTTTCCAATTTTGCTGAAGGCAGTCTACTAGTAACTATGGCATCAAAAGAATTGATGTAATCACATTATACTCAAAACATGATAAATTCAAATTACTAACCAGATTTCCATTTTCATTGTCATGTTAGTTGCTTGGGCTTTCCATCTTCTTGATGAAAAGTTATGGAAGAGATTTCAATATGTATATGAATATTTCTAGAACATTTGAAAAAGAAAATCCATTTAAATTTATCCAACTGGAAAAAGGCATTTCAGTTTAACTCTAAAAGTTATAAGCATTGAACAATGTTAAGATGACATATATCCAATCCTCAGCTTTCAAATGTTGAAGAACGTTTTATAAAACTAATACAGCAGCTTTAAAAAAAAACAAGCAAAACACCAAGATTTTATCTGTCATGCTCACGTGTTTACCATATATGCTACGAATCTAGTCTATTTCTTATTACTCTTGAAGAGAGTTCCATGCTTCCCAGAGGTGGCCTGGGGAGAACAAAAGGTTTCTTATCAACTACATTCTGTTTCTCATGCTCTAGTGCTGTGATTTTCAACCCATGTGCCGCAGCACACCTGTGTGCCATCAAAGGATCTTAGGTGTGCCATAAAATTTTTTAAAGATCATCAATGAAATTATTTTTGAAAGAAGTTCAAAGCACAGAAAGTAAATTCTTTTTCCTTACTTTTTTTTAAATCAACATAATTTACGTGTGTCGTGGAAGTTTTGCTATAGATTCAAGTGTGCTGTGAAATAAAAAGTTTGTAAAACACTAGCGTGAGTGGCGCGTACCCTCCGTGCTCAGGGTTTGTGGCAAGTGTAGCCTAGAGAGTTTTATGCAGCTGCCAAAGAAAATGCTGCCCTGGCCTTGCTGTGGCCCCAAAGATGAGTTTTCAGCACCTGGTTTATACTTTTTGATGGACAGCAAATGAGGTGACAGCGAAAGATGTTGGGCCTTCTTTTGAAGGGGAGACTCATTTTATATAAAGTAAACAACAATGTTTTTCATTTTGTAGTCTCTGGATTCAGATGTTCACAGCCATTTAATAAGCATTTAATGAGAACCCACTGGGTATAAAAGAAATTTGCAAGATGTTGGGATGGTCGTGTAGGGGGAACAGGTGAGCAAAGATGGAATTAATCATAACCTATTCATTTTTTAATTCTGAATGCTTATTAAAGGCTAGTTTTAAAAAAGTCAAAATAGATATAGAATTTTTTCTTTTTTTTTTTTTAAACTAAAAAGTTGTTTTGATTTTCTTCTGCTCCTAGTATTATACACTAGGCTGGACTGATAGAAATTATTACCATCACTTCATTATGAGAACCCAGAAAAGTCATTTTACAACGTTTAGTGCATTTGTGAAATGAGAATTCGAATAGAAGATCTGTAAGGTGATATTAAACACTCAAATTTTATAAATCTGGTTCTGCTGTTCATTCCATTGCCCTGCTGATGGGTCATTTTAACATCACGACTGCAAAACCATTATTGGGGATGGTCAAATATTTATCTATAAGAGCACTTGTCAGCTCTGTACTTTTTTTTTTTTTTACAAATAAAGCACATGTACAGCAAACAATCTGGACACATAAAAATTGTGTTCAACAATTAGTAAATTAAGAACCCATTTTCACTAGTGTAGATAAGCAATACTTATTTGCTATATTAATATATTTGAACTACTCTTGTGTTAAGTGGTGTATTTCTCAAGCTATGTTCCAAGGAACATTACTGTTCCTTGAGATGTTTTTAATTACTTTTCCTTTGGAGTGGAGGAGAGAATTCTTTGGTTAACAACTTTGGAAAATCTTTATACTATCATATCTCTTAGAGATTTACAATAATGCATATTGCCTAATTATAGGCTCTGAAAAATCCTTCAATTAACAATACATATATTATGTGTATATATATATATATATATTTAAGACAGTGTCTCAGTCTGTCACCTGGGCTAGAGTACGGTGGTGTCAAGCTAGTTCACAGCTACCTCAAACTCCTGGGTTCAAGCAAATGATTGTCTTACCGCAGCCTTCCAAATAGCTGGGACTACAGGCACCTGTCAGAATACCCAGCCCATTTTTCTTATTTTAGTATAGATGGGGTCTTGCTCTTGCTCAGGCTGGTCTGGAACTCCTTAGCTGGGGTGTGATCCTCCTGCCTCTGACTCACAGAGTGCTAGGATTTAGTACCGGGCCTCTGACTTACAGAGTGCTAGGATTTAACACCGGGCCTAACTCACACATTTTTTTTTTTTTATAATTTTATTGAATCATAATTCTGTACATTGGTGCAATCATAGGGCACGATTCATATACATTCAGAAATGTTTTGATCGTACTGTTACAGATAGCCTTCATGGCATTTTCTTGATCACTATATA
>CAUYON010175767.1:0-24623 GCA_963573935.1 Arctocebus calabarensis
ATATAGTGATCAAGGAAATGCCATGAAGGATATCTGTAACAGTATGATCAAAATATTTCTGAATGTATATGAATCGTGCCCTGTGATTGCACCAATGTACATAATTATGATTCAATAAAATTATTAAAAAAAAAAAGATTAGAAATAAGGAAAAGCAGAAATTCATGGTACTACCAATAAATGCAACATTATTAACAAAAAAAAAAAATAAAAATAAACGCCAAAGCTTCAAACCTCTTGTTACAAGTGCCAGCGAAAAGAAAAGGAAGCTGAGAGTTGGGTGGGGAAGAAGGGGAAGGAGAGCGGCGGTCAGTCATCACTTGTAGCTCAGCTTATCTAAAATAATGTCCCCTTAGATACAAGCTCAGCCTCCCTCATGCACAGCTACGATATCTCGGATACATTTGTGAGCTATTAGATCCTTCACTTTAAAGACTCTGCAAACCAAGGTGGCAAAATCTAGCGGCTCCACGATGGCTCAGATGCTTCCCTCTTCACCCAGTATTAGCAGAGACGTCACAAGTGGATTGTGGATATTACACAGAAAATCATTCCGGCAGCCCAGAATTCACACCAGTCCTGAACGTCTTCCCTATTTCTAATCCTCTGCACCAGTGTTTCTCATTCTCAAGCAATAGCGTTAAGCTCTTTAGCAAACACTTGACCTACTATAATCTCATTTAATCTGCGGGAGAACCCTAAGAAGTAGGTGTCATAATCCCATATTTACAGAGGATAGGATAGACTTAGTTCAAGTGCCTCATTCAACTGCACACAACTATCAATAACATGATTGCACCAACGTACAGAATTATGATTCAATAAAATTATAAAAATAATAATAATAATATGTAGCAGAACCAGGTGGGGAAAACCTCCCAATGGCTCTGCTTTATCCTGCCTTGTAATCTTCCTGCTGCCCTTCGGAAGCTAAACTTTAATGGCTGGTTGTCATAACAGTGAAAACAAATGCTCTACTTTTCCTGAAAAAGCCAAGGCGTCAATACTGTCATTAATCTTTGTCAGTGGCAAACCAATATGCAGTCGTGCTATAAAAAATACATCTGCTGGCTCGGCGCCTGGAGCCCAGTGGCTAGGGTGCCAAGCACATACACCATGGCAGGCGGGTTCGAACCCAGCTCGGGCCTGCTGAACAACAGTGACAACAATAACAAAAAAATAGCCGGGCGTTGTGGCGGGCACCTGTAGTCCCAGCTACGTGGGAAGCTGAGACAAGAGAATTGCTTAAGCCCAAGAGTTGGTTGCTGTGAGCTAAGACACCATGGCACTCTACTGAGGGCAACATAATGAGACTCTTTCTCATAAAAAAAAAAAAAAGGAAACATATTTGCCTATTGTTTTAAAAAAGATTGAAACTAGAATTTATCAGTAGTTTACAAGTGTTATAATCCTACTGATTACCGTTTGCTGTCATAGTACCTTTAAAACATAAATATAATAAAGCAAAAGCAAACATGTTATTATCCTTTTGACACTGGGTCTTGTAGGAGATTCGGGGTCCTGCCTCTCTGTAGGGTAGGAGACAGGAAGGTTGTAAGACAGAGAATTCATCAGTTTTGTGAAAGCTTTGTGTGCCTAAGGGGGGTGTCTGTGTCTCAGTGGATCGCACATTATCATTCAAAAATTTCTGTTTAAGGCTGGATATGGTGGCTCACTCCTATAATCCTAGCACTGAGGGAGGCAGAGGTGGTTGGATTGCTAGAGCCCAAGAGTTCGAGACCAGTCTGAGCAAAGTGACATCCTGTCTCTACTAAGAAAAATAGAAAAACTAGCAAGGCATTGTGGTGGGCACCTCTGGTCCCAGGTCCTAGGGAGGCTGAGGCGAGAGGATCAGATGAGCCAAAGAGACTGAGGTTGCTGTGAGCTGGTACACCACAGCACTCTACCGAGGGCAACAGAGTGTGACTCTGTCTCAGAAAACAAATTAAAAAACAAACAACAACAACAAAAAAAAACTGCTGCTTAGAGCTCATGCCACATTGATTCAATCCAGGAATATAATCATTTATTCTAAACACGGTAATATATACTAAGCCCATTGTCTTAAAATAAAGAAAAAATATAGTCCAATGAATTTAAGAAATTAGGCAGAGTGCCTAATAAAATAAGCAGAAGAGAAAGAAATGAGGAGAAATGCTAACATTATATTTATATATATTCATACATACACACACATACATCTTATTTGTTTCTATTCTTTAATTTTTTTATTTCTTATTTTTTTATTAAATCATAATTGTGTACATTGGTGCAATCATGGAGCACAATGTGCTGACTTCATATACAATCTGAAATATTTTCATCGAACTGTTTAACATAGCCTTCATGGCCTTTTAATCACTATATGAAGACACTTATATTCTACATTTAGTAATTTTCACTTGTTACCCTTCTAAGATGCACCATAATTGTGATCCTACCAATCACCCTCTCTCCTGGAAGTTCATGCTATTTATACATTAGAAATCAGTATTTAGCATAATATCATGAAAGAAAGTTCCAGAGAGTTTAGTTTTTCTTTGCCTAGAAATAATATCAGGGGGATAAGAGAGTAGAAGGAAAGACGGAATTTGCATTTCCGTATACATTTAACTAACTTTTCTAAAACCTGGTGCCCGTGGTGCCCATGGTGGGCACGGTGCTAAGTGATCACATGCACATTACTTCATTTGATTTTCACAACGGCATTCTGAAAAAAGACATAATAGCCATTTACTGTTGAAGAAACTGAGGCTCAGAAGAATTAAGTGATTTATCCCAAGGTCACCTTGATGTTTCAGTGGCAGAATGCTGGGTCCAGAACCATGGCTTTTCCTGATGCTTCCTGCTGCGGCAAACGGATACATCATGTGTTACTCCTTAGGCAGGATTTCCAGGAGCCTAAACACTCAGAAACAAATCACAGCTTTACCAACCTCTCAAAGTATGTAAGGAACAAAATGTGGTAGGCAATTTTTGTACATTATAGCATCCTTTAAAGTAACAAACGAGCCAACCAACCAACCAACCAACCAAAAAGTCAACCAGCCACGTCAAGTGTCTTCTCAGGTTCTAGGCCAGATCAGACGTCTCTAATTGGCCACTTCCCTTCTGTTCACTAGAGAGTTCCAAATTAGATTAATATCTTATCTGATCTGTAAGTGCTTTACTGGCTTTGTGAGCAAACCTATCCGGGGTTTCCCCCCCCCGCCCCCCAGCTTAGAGGCTGCCAATCTCTTGGTATAGTCAAAGTAGTCATTTTCTTATTCTTACTAGCTCCACTGGGTTGACTCAGATTAAGAAAAATTATCACCTTGTTTTTAAAGAACTCCGATCTCACAGGGGCCATTGTCCTCTGTCCTCCGTAACTGTGTGGGAGCAATGAATTAGAAGAGAAAAATGAGCTCTCTCTCCTTCCTCTTCCTCCTCATTAATATCTCCAAAGATCTCTGAGTCTTTGCCAAAAATGTGAGTGAGCCTTCACGTGGGTTTTTAAGGTGGGTCTGATGTTTGTGTAAGTTGTATGGTAACCTTCTTAGTTTGCCTTCGACAATCCATTGGAGTTCAGCTTGATTTTAGGCTTCTGATGTTGACTTGGTAATTTCTAATAGATGTCAAATATTACAAAGGTTCAGATGTGGAGCCAAATATATTTGGGCCATGAGCTTTTGGAAAGCTGGAACTGCCTCTCTTGAGAGATTTCCAGCAAGGATGGGCTAGCGCCTTTTTGCCAAGTTTGCAACCCATTCCAAATCTAAGAGGTTTAGAACTGAGTCTTGGCTTTAGTCTTCTGGAAGTTAAGGGAGAGTTCTGTTTTATTTTCCTTCTAATTTAGCAAAACTTTTTGGAGTTTTCTGAATTATGCCCAAGGGAACCATGTATAGATATTTAGTTTTTCTGAGAAAACCTCCTTTAAGTGACTTACTGTGATATTTTTTAATGTTTTGGATCCTACCTAGCCAAATGCATCTGCATTTCTGCCTTTGCCTTAGCCAGATCGACAGGGATATACTTATCAGCAAAAACTCACCTGTAGGTAGATCTTAAGAAATAATTTCTTCTCCTCCTAAACATTACAAATAAATCATTTGTCTAAAGCAAAATCATTTGTGCCCAAAGTAAATACATTCAAGACAGCAAAAAATTGCTGTTTGGTCCCAGGTAAGTTGTACAAATCCAATTTTATCTCAATTCAACTCTCCTCTTGTATTTGGATAAGATAATGTAGCCAGAGATGATCATATTAATAGAGGCAGTGTAAAAAGTAAGGAATGGCCCATACGGGTCAGATAGACCCATGTAAAAAATTTAGGCAAAAGGGGACTGAAATCAAGAGAACCTGGTTAAAGTGCCATCTCTGCCAATCATTACTATGATCTATCATTGGCAAGTTATTTGCTTGCCAATCCTGCCTGTAAAACAGGAAAAATAATACCTGCTTTATTTATCTTGAATATAATATATGGAAAAGTAGAGCATAAAACAAATCTACAAACAGACACAATTCTAGGAACTGTAAAAAAAATTGTTCTAAATTTTGTAATCTGCATTTATTTTTATAGGATATAAAATCGGATCTGCTTAGATATTCCCATGTTTTTATAGCCCTCTAACATGATGCAATAAGGAACAAAATAACCAATGCCTGTAGAAGGCTTAATAAAAATCTCCTTCCCAAGACTGACTCTCTTGGATTTCCCCTCTTAAAAGGTCTCTTTTCAAACAAAAGAGTCTGGAAAAGACCAATGATGATGACCGTCCCAGATGGACCATGAGCAAGGACTCACTCTTCTTGTTTGGAGGTCAATTAATATTCATGGAATCCCAACCCTGAAGGGATTTAGCTCTAGCATTTCATAAAACTGAAACAATTCATCACTGGAAAGGGTAAGGAGGCAAGCATTTCTTTCTTTCTTTTTTTTTTTTTTGACTTATTTAATTATTTTTTTAATTTTTATTAAATCAGAATTGTGTACATTGGTGCAATCATGGAGCACAATGTGCTGACTTTATATACAATCTGAAACATTTTCATTGAACTATTTAACATAGCCTTCTTGGTCTTTTAATCACTATGTGAAGACATTTATATTCTACATTTAGTAATTTTCACTTGTACCCTTGTAAGATGTGTGATCCCACCAATCACCCACCTTCCACCCATTTTCCCCCTCCCCTCCGCTCCCTTGCCACTTTCCCCATAGAGGCAAGCATTTCTAAGGGCTTTTTTCTCACACTCCATCTGAGAATGTAAGCTCACATCACTCCCCCTTCCCAGTCCTTGCCTTCTTTATGAAGTGAGACTATTGTGGATAACCGTGGTCACGTAATGCATGTTTGGCTGGCCAAAGCAATACCATGGCTTCAGAAACTCTCTTTAGTAGAAATTGGCCAGTGTTCTATTGTTTGCATCTGGGACCTGGCCAGCAGAGTTCGGACATCTGCCCATTGTGTTGGTTCCTTGGGCGCCAGTGGGCTGAGGCTCATTATTTCAGTGGGAGTTACGCCGCCTCTGTTCCTTAAGGAGGGGGGAGGGTGACTCACCAATAACCCTCTGTCACATCTGGCATTTGTAAGATGAAAATCCATTTTGGGTTCCAGCTTTAATTTTGTGGATCAATTTCTTATTCTGAAAAAGTTGATCCACAAAGCTATTGACTGGAGTTGCCCTTTGGTAGGAAATCTGGGAATCTCAGCTCTAGATGTGCCTAGGATTGTGCCAGTCTGAATGGTCTGCCTTCCCTGGCTGCAAAAACAGAAGATAAAAAGAGAAAGAAGCACAGCAAGAAGCAGTGGGATAATGCTGGCCTGGGAGAAGAAGTTGGCAAATTTCTCACTCTCCTCAATAACTTTGCCTTTTTTCTGTTCCTTCCATTTAATACTACTGCAACAGATTCCTAGACCTTTGAAAGTCTCAGCAAATATTTCAATTTTAACCTCCCACTTTTATCATTAACTTGTTAGGCTACAGTGGAAATGGTCATTATCTTAAGGTTCAGTTTTTTTGCCTTGAAAATGAGCAATCTACTAGCCTCATAAGATACTAAAGACAAAAGGGCTTAGCATAAGAAAATGGTGCATAATATGTGCTCAGCAAATGCCCCAGATAAAAATGAAGACAAGGATGGGGTCTGTAAATAGCTTAACGCAGGAGTTAGCATGTACTGATGATAAGTGATGACAATTACGATCAGAATTATTACATCATTTTTTTTTTTCTAAGCAAATGGTGGGAAGAGCCCAACTGGCTTTGTGTTAACGTCTGTTTGCAGACTATTTCCCACTAAGATCAATACATGGCTTTCGCCAGACCTGAACCTCATGCTTACCCTTGAAACGCCATCACCCTCAGGCACTTACTCCTCAGCACCCACTGACCAAGACCAAGGGTTTAGTTCTTTAACAGGTTCCAACCTAGCTTTTGTGGCTAAAAACAGCCAATAACCTCCAGGAAAACAAAAAGCAGGATATTGGGGTCTTTTGGCCTCTGCATCAAAGAACAGCTGGATCCAATTCAGAATCCTGAACTGAAGAAAGAAAGAAAAATGGACGCCCTTCCACTGGTCACGGGTCTCTAGCACCTGCGAGAACAGATTCAAGAGGAATGTTTTGATTAAGGTAAATTTTTCAGCAGACTACACGCGACACCACAGTGAAACAGCAGGCCTATGAGGAATTGGTTGTCTTTCCAGGATGTTGCAGAGGCAAAGTGTGGGCCTTGGAGTGGGAGAGTTCAGGTTCAAAACCTGACTAGGCCTCTGATTATGGGCAGCTTTAGTTGCCTTTCCTGATCCTTAGATCCCTCCTTTCCCATAAAGAGGGGGCAGAGAATTGTAATACTTACATAATATTTGCTTAGAAGGGCTGCCCAGGGATTTCAAATAAGACCCTGTTTGCTAAACCACCCGCAGCCACCTGTGATACTCAGCGGACATATATATCATCACATGTTGGTTTCCCTCCTTCTCCGAGGAGAAAATGTGCGTAGAGCAAGTGAAACGGATATTCAGTAAGTGTCTGATGACTGTGGCTTCTTTGAAAGGTGGTGAGAAATTCTGAGTGCTATGCTCCATGGAAGGGATGCTGTGATGCTGAGTACCCATCACAGCTGCTCCGGAGCTGGAAACTGGTAAGACAAGCCATGGGTCTGAGCTTCCAGGTCCCTCCAAGCCCTTTGTGGCTCCACTTCAGCCTCAGTTGCTGCTGTGGCCTCCGGCAACTCCCCCTTCCTCCTCCACAATTCAACAGCTCGCTCACCTACCCTCGAGCATCTCAGAAAAGCCCCTTCCTACTCCTCTGGGGAGTCTGCAATACAGGCCAGATGCTCTCAAAGATTAGAAAGGATTTAAGTCTGGTCTTTAAAAAATGTTAAAAGTTCTGTCCTTCGTCTCACGCCGTGATTTCTCTTCTTACTTTGGAAGATGTAATTCCTCATTCTTCATATATATATGGTTTCGCTGAGGGTTTTCTACATCATCAGCCTATATGTCAACTCTTCTGCTTGATTGCACCATATAAATTCAGTTCTGTGTACAAGCTAAAATGACTACTATTAGGACAGGAATTAAATATGTTTGGGAGTTTTATTTTCAGACAAACAAAACTCCTTTTTCTAACTCTGTATCTCTTAGGATAAAATCCTATCCTCAATCTATAAATTAGAATGTTAGCATTGTAGGTAACTGCCTCATTTTGTAAGTAAGAAAGGTAAGGCATTTGCCTTAAAGGAGACATTTCTTGATAATGGCGGGGTCAGGACTTACACACAGGTGACCTGCTTCTCAGGCCACTTGTCTTTTCAGTATCAGCTGATACCTGACCTCATAGGGTCACTCAAAGTTTAAACTACTTTGTATCATAGAGAAGTCCCTTGGCACACGGGCTCCTGCAGAGAACTGCATTCCTATACACTGCTCAGTTTAGGGTTCATGGACTATCTCACATTCTTCCTAACTTGTCCAGGGAACATTTTTTCACTCCCTCAAATGACCTGTCTCAACTTGTCTACCTGGGGAATTAACTCATCCTCTAATATCCAGCTCAAAGTTCACCTTTTCTTCTGTGACTCTCCTTCACTCCCTGGGAAAAATCAATCACTTTTCCACCTGGGTCCTTAATAGAACTTTGTATATGTCTCATTTATAGAACATATTGCATTGAATTACAGCTGTTGGTTTTGTCTCTCCACTGGACGGTGAATTGTTTAAGGCTAGGAATTATCTTCTATCCATTCTTGTATCCACAACTCTCCAGAGAATTTCTGACATGTGATAAGTCTTCATACCTCTTGTCATTCTTGTTTGGTTTTGCTTCTGCCTTGTGTTTTGCTGACAACATTCAAGCTGGTTTCGTGACTTAAATAATAATGCACTTACATGGAACACGACTAATTGATCTTGAGCAATATCTGAAAATGTCCATACTTTGCTAGCTATCTTGGATTTCAAGTAACTAGAGATTCCTGAAATAATCATAATATTTGGCAAACCTTATATGAAGGGTTGGGTAACTTTGTATAAGAAGATTTATAGAATGTTTGTGGAATCAGAGCACCAAACAAAATATCTAGGGCATTCCCTTTTATTCTTTTTATTTTTTCCAGAATGTTATAGGGGTACAAATGTTTTGGCTACATGAATTGCTTTTGTACAGTTTGCCTCAAAGTAACAAGTGTGCCCCTCACCCCTATCATGTGCATTCTACCTGCTAAGTGTGAATTTAACCCTCCTGACCACTTGTTTTCTGTTGAGTTTTATTTTTACTAAGAAATATGCACATGGGTGTTAACCAGTTCATTCCAGCTTAACAGTGAGTACATGTGGTGTTTGTTTTTCCTTTCTTGGGATAGTTCACTTAGCAGAATGGTCTGCAGTTACATCCAGGTTGTTACAAAAGGTATTAGTTCACCTTTTTTTATGGCTGAATAGTTACTCCATGGTGTGTGTGTGTGTGTGTGTGTGTGTGTATCACATTTCATTAATCCACTCATGTATTTATAGGCACTTGAGTTGTTTCCACATCTTTGGATTATTAATTATGTTGTTGCAATAAATATTCAAGAGCATGTATTTTTCTGATAAAATTACTTTTTTTTCTTTCAGTAAATACCCTATTCTGGGATGGCAGGACCAGATGATAGGTCTATGTTTAGTTCTTTGAGGTATCTCCATACAGCTTTCCACAGAGGTTGTCCTAGTGTAAAGTCCCACGAACAGCACATAAATGTTCCTTTTTCTCAGCACCCATGCCAGCATCTGTTGTTTGGGGTATTTTTTGATAAAAGCCATTCTCACTGGAGTTAGCCAATACCTCATTGTGGTTTTGATTTGCATTTGAGCATTTCTTCATATGTTTATTGGCCATTAGTCTATCTTCTTTTGAAAAGCTTCTGTTCATGTCTTCTGCCCACTTTTTTTGAGGTTGCTTGATTTTTTTTCTACTGATTTGCTTGAGTTCTTTATAGATTCTGGTTAGTATGTAACCATGCAAATTAAAGGGTTATCAGCCCTTTAGCAGATGTATACCACCCAAGTATTTTCTCCCATTCTGTAAGTTGTCTCTTCTGTATTGATTGCGTCCTTGGCTATGCAGAAGCTTTGTACTAGTAATTTAATTAGTTCTCGTTTGTTAAGTTTTGTTGGTGCTGTGATTGCCTTTGGGATCTTCTTCATAAATTTTTATCCTGGACCAACATCTATAAGAGTTTTTTCATCATTTCTTCTAGAATGTTTATAGTTTCATGACTTAGGTTTAAGTCTGTTATTCATCATGAATTAATTTTTGTGAACGAAAAGGTGAAATGTGTGGATCCTGTTTCAGTCTTCTACGTGTGGCTATCCAATTTTCCCAGTGCCATTTATTGAATAGGGATTCTTTCCCCAGTGTATGTTATTGTCTGCTTCGTCAAAGATCAGATGATAATACAAGGATGGTTTTATATCTGGGGTCTCTGTTCTTGTCCATTGATCTATGTCTCTGTCCTGTGCCAGTACCCTGCTGTTTGGTTCCTGTAACCTTGTAGTATAGCTTGACATTGGTAAAGAGATGCCTCCTGATTTGGCCTTTTTGCTTAAGTTTGCTTTGGCTATTTGGGCTCTTTTCTGGTTCCATACAAAGCATAGAATTCCTTTTTCTAGATCTGCAAAAAATCATGTTGGTATTTTAATGGGAATTTCATTGAATCTGTAGGTCGCTTTGGGTAGTATAGACATTTTAACAATACTGATTCTGACAGTCCATGAATGTGGTATGTTTTCCCATCTATTTATGTCCTCCGTGATTTCCTTATTCGGGAATTCACACTTCTCCCTGTAGAGGTCTTTTACCTCCTTGGTTAAAATACCTCCTAGGTATTTTATTTTCTTTGTTAGTAGAGTAAAAGATATAGAGTCTTTGATTTGACCTTCAGCTTGATTGTTGTTGATATATAAGAATGTCATTGATGTGTACACTGACTTTGTATGCTGAGACTAAGCTGAGTTTATTTATCAAGTCCATAAACATTCTTGTGCAAATGTCTTTGTTGTAGAGTGATTTTTGGTCATCTAGGATATATACCTAGTAGAGCAATTGCAGGATCAAATGGCAGGCCTACTTTTAGTTCCCTAAGTGTTCTCCAAACCTCTTTCCAGAAGGGACGTATTAGTTTGCAATCCCACCAGCAATATTCCTTAGTATTTTCTACTTCACTCAATTCTACAACAGAAATAGATGACTTCACACACTTGGCAAGTGGCTTACAAGCTGTGAAATACTAACATGGAGTGAATAAAACTGCATTCTCAATACTAGTCCTATAGGCAAGTTTCAACTATGGGACATTGGCAGTGGTCAGTCCAATGCGCCTTCCACACACCACTTCTCATCTTCTTTTGAGCTGAAAGAATTATTATTTCAGCTGTATACAGTTTCCAACTTAGCTTGCCCTGGGATAATATCAGACTGATACTTTAAGTCATGTTTGGTAACACCAGACAATCACCGTTTCTACCAATCAGGTTCTGATGTGCTACGATGGAGAGAAATGGTGTATTAAGCAGCTGTAAACTGGAAGTATGTCATCCAGTGGATAGAATGCACATGTCCCTGTAGACGTACAAAGCGAAGGAAGAGAGGCTTCAGGTGTGCATTTGTGTCTTAAGATCAGAGCACAAACACCATTCAACAAACTAGCAAGAGAAAAAACAGGGTAGATGCCTATGTGCCGAGATCAGCTTGAGTAAAAGCTACCCCAGTGAAAGATACGTGACTTAAGTACTGCTGTTTAGATTTCTTAAAATTCCGTGTGTATTTATCTTGCCTTGGAGACCCAGGAGAGACAAAGAAATATCAGCCCATGTGTGGAATTGTTCCACAGATTTCACTGACACCTCTGTCTGCTGGAAACAGAAATAAAGTTATACTGCTGCTGATTAGTATTAGATGCTGCATGTGTGTTTGATCAAATCGAATGAAAATTTTCAGATAGCTGAATACTGCTCATCTATTCCTGGACAAAAAGTCTCTCCTATTTTTTATCCTTTCCTCGGCATCTTGCTCAGTAGTACCCAAAGAAGGCATCTCATGTTGGCTTTATTTGTGTACTTGCCTCAGGCTTCTTCCTATTTGGAATAATAATAAGTCATATAAACAATGACCCATATTGGCTACTGGGACCAGTGGAAAGTTCTTAATATGATTTGTGGAAACTGGGTCAAGGAGGCAGAGAAGAACAGCATGAATGAATCTCAGGTATGTTAGACAGGGTTCTGCAAGAAAACAGAACCAAAAAGATACGTAGACACACACACACACACACATATATACAGGGTGACCGTAAAGTGCATATGCAATTTAAAATAGACACCTATATTGTTCATCTAGATTGAGCAAGGATGCAACAGCTGGGAGTATTTTTATGTAAAACCCATACAATAATAAATGGACAACTATTTTAAATTGCACATGAACTTTACGGACACTCTAACCCTGTATATATAATGGGATTTATTATAAGGAAGTGGGTCTCACAGTTATGGAGGTTGAGAAGTCTCAAAGTCTCCCCATTGCACACTGGAGGCGGGGGAAAGCTGGTGGTATAGTTCGAAGGCCCGAGAGCTGGAGAATGGAGGCTGTTGGTTCAACTTCTGGTCTGAAGGCTGGGAACCAGGAACACAAACAAAGATTAGTGTCCTGGCTCAAACGGGCAGGCAGAGAGCGGATCTTCCCCCCTTCTACTTCTATGCTCCCCTGAGGCCCTCGAGGGAGTCAGCGATGCCCCCAGCATTGGTGAGGGTGTCCACTTTACTCAGTTTACCTGCTCGAATGCTAATCTCTTCCAGAAACACCCTCACTGACACATCCAGAAATAATGTTTAACCACACGTGCAGGCATCCTATGAGCCAGCCAAGGCGTCACACAAAATGAACTATCTTACTCGCAATTTAACGTCTGACCGACTGGAACCTGACTCTCAGCTCTTCCCTTCTTTGTGCCGCAGGACCTCATTTTTAAGGTGAGAATTATAAACATCAGAATTTTTAACTATGCTAACTAGCTCTCTGCTTGGCACTCACAGTAGGCATATACACAAATCATTGCATATTTTTCTCTTATGTGCGTCCATAGAAGTAGACGATTTTGTTATTTATGTATACACGTTATGTACATAATTGTTTTATACAATCGTTGTTATTTTTGAGCTCCAATTATGCATTAGGTCATATGAGATAAGTCAAATAAAGAATATGCAGGAAAAAAAACCTAAATGAGGTTCTCCTCCTGTAAGCTACAGACAGAAGAGGAAGTATGCGATTCCACAGGAAATTCCAGAAACATTGACAAGACATATCAGTTTTCCCTGAACAGTCCTGGTATACGTGTGTTGTTTCAGAATAATTATTAAAACCTCTTCCTTTCTGAAGAGCATCTTGCTTTGATCCATTAAATGCTCCCCGGCAGTAGGGTAGTCCTGGTGAGAGGGAAACTTAGCCGGGTATCAGGGAAACTGATCTACATTAGGAGGTGTAATGAAAAGGTTTTCCAAGGGAGGCAAGATGTAGGCTGATAGTTGATGGACAAGCAAAAGTATCTGTGTGAACAATGAGAAAGAAGTTTAGTAAGGAGCGCTAATTCCAAAGGGTAGACTATTGATTAAGTCAAAAAGCACAGGCATCATAGGAGAATCAGAGAGAAATTAAAACAGGATCGTGAAAGGGAAAGTTGCAAAGGATGACACCGGATACATCAGTAGAACATCTGAACTCATAAGCGTTCAGACAGACAGTCTAGAACAATCAACTTAAAGGGCAATCAAAGCCACGGAAGGTGTTCATGTATTGAGGTTAGCAATGGTGGAATGTGCCATGGCGGTGAGGGAGCTAGGTGTCTAGAGAATGAAGGGCCTGTTTTACTTGGAAGCCCTTGTTGATTTTTACAACAAACTATTATCCTTTTCTTTACAGAATTCTTCCCAAAGCCCACAGATGTGATACTGCTGAGAACTCCAAAGTTTGCTGCATCCATTTTGCCCTTGAGTTTGCATTTCAGCAGAACAATTCCAGAATGAATCATGGCATGCACAGGTTGTTGGTTATGCCCGGTTTGCAGCCCATTATCAATACTCCTTTCTACTGCATGGTGCAGGCTGAGCTTGCAAAGATTTATGTGGTGATTTCTTATTCTCCTTGAAAAATATAAAATCATTCACCGGAATATTTTCCTCACTCAGTGAGGCAAGGCTGAGCCTTCTTGCTGTTATCCCCACACGGCCTTCTCTACCTCCATCAAATCTATCATTTGATTTAAGAACGAAAAGAAGAGGGCTGCACCTGTGGCTCAAAGGACTGGCGCGCTGGCCCCATGTGCAGGAGGTGGTGGGTTCAAACCTGGCCCCAGCCAAAAACTGCAAGAAAAAAAAAAAAAGAAAGAAAGAAAAAGAGAAGTTGAGAATAGAGAAATTAGTCCCTGGCATGTTCTCTGAGACAGAATAGAAACGGAATGCGCCCCTTTGACATCAGTGGAAAGTGGGAAAGAGAAATCACTGTGAGACAAAGCTGTGTGCTGCAAAAAAGGGACTGTTTTTGGAGGATGCAATTTCTCAAAATCTCCCTTTTCTAAGACCAAACCTGAATATGGCTCTAAGTCTGCAGAATGAGTAGTTGCTCACAGGCATGACAGGATTCAATGCTAGAAAGAAAATGAACTTTCTTAAAGAAAAATATTTTGATCAAGGGTGCATCAGGTATCCAAAGAGTAAATGATTTCTGGTTTACAAAGAGGTAGTTTCACGAGAAAATGAACAAAGAGAATGAGTTGGAAGTCATAGAAAAACATAGGACTTGAGAGCTACACTGTCTGAGCTCTAATCAGGGTCTTCAATTTACATTCCGTGAGACCTCAGAGAAGTGTCTTAAGTTCTCTGAGCCTGTTTCTTCCTCTGTAAAATGAGGATAACACTATTACTTCATAAGGTCGTTAATAGGATTAAACATATTAATATTTATAGAGCATTTAGAGTAAGGCCTGAAAACAGTCTTTGTTAATAACAATAACATATCACTTGTTGCTGCTCAGTTATGTAGAATGATGTATTCTATGCTAAAATTTCTATAAATTCAAAATGTCCATTTCTATGAAATTATTTAGTCCCCGGCCATGTCCCTTGTTCTACTTTCAATCTTCCTAACACCCAGCAAAATTAGTAACTCCTAGAGCAAGATTTGTAAATCCAAATTTATGAACAAAAAAAAATCCCCAATATTCTTTCCAAATCTCCAGTAATCCACTTCGATATACCTTGAGTCCCTCCATGATAAGAACCTTTGCCTGATGATGATGGGAAAGCCTGGGCATTACAGGGATGGGCACAGCTAAGCAGGGTCAGAGTGTGCTTTATTTTAATCTCTCTTTGTCTCAATTTAGGGGAAAAAAGGAAAGGTCCCAGCTTCCAGACAGCCATGAAAACAAAATAAACAGGCATGTAAATGAGATGTGTTTTGGGTATGGGTTTGTATATATTGGCAGGAAGAGCAGTGAAACTTATGAGTCTACTTTCTTATTCTTTTTTCTCTCTTCTGTCCCTTTTGGTGCCAAAGGAGTTATTTTTAAAAGCATGGGATCATGTTTTTGATCATAATGTTATGGCAAAGGGGGAGATGACCTTTACATTTAGTTAGTAGCTGTTATACAATCAGGAAGCTCTATGTGGCTAGCACTTCATGTTTAGCTACCAATAATTTGGGTAGTCCATGGGTTTTTTTGTTTCCTCTGACAATTAAATAGCATTTACCAAGCCCGAACACATTGAAACAGTCATGTATTTCTTAGTTCATTAAAAGGATATTTATTCCTTGCCGAGTTCTGCCAAAGCATCTTGCAAAGCCCCATCTGGGTCCCCATAGACAGAGATAAGTGAGCCTGCCGAATCTTTTCCAAAACACGCAGATGTTAACCCGCCTTTGTTCATCTGAATTGACCAAGGATAGCTGGGAGGGTTTCTATGTAAAACCCACACAGTAAAGAGAGATTCTACAGAAGCAGTCCGTGAGACACAGTCCCACTTACCCCAAAAGACCAGGACCTGGACTTTTCACTTGAGAAGTTCCCATCAACAGAGGAGATTGGACTGTCATGATGCCTATCATGCCCTAATTCTTTAGAATTGAAATTCTCGTTTTTAATCATTCTGCGGGAGTTATCAAGTTCTGGGCCACCTCCAAGAGGGAGAATGATACATTTCTGGCAAACAAAACTAAAATGCTAATTTTGTAAGTTTTATACACTAATGTTTTTCTTGGGAAAAGAGAAAAATGAAATGGCTTCTGTGGCTTATTTTTTTTTAAGCTCTTACTTTAGAGACCTGTGAAAGTATTGCCTTCATCATTCCAAAATTTGGACAGAAAACTAAAAAGTGTAATAAATATTGGAAATATTCTTTTTTTCTTTTTTTGAGACAGAGTGTCAAGCTGTCATCATGGATAGAGTCCCATGTTGTCATAGCTCACAGCAACCTCCATTTCTTGGGCTCAAGTGATCCTCTTGCCTCAGTTTTTCTATTTTTTTTCATAGAGATGGGGGTTTCTCACTTTTTCTATTTTTTCATAGAGATGGGGGGTCTCACTTTTCTTCATGCTGGTCTCAAACTCATGAGCTCAAGCTATCCACCTACCTCGGCCACCCAGAGTGCTAGGATTACAGACATGAGCCACCGTACCCCACCAAAAATATTTTTCTTTACACAGAATTAAATAACTTGAAAAAGGAAATCCTTCCCATGCCACCAAATGAATTTCTCCAGTTTCGTTTTTGAAATTAAGTGATGGTGGTCTAAAATTATCAGTAAAAGATATTCATATAAAATATATGCCAATGGAAAAAAACATCATACTCATGAAGGCTGATTTGACCTTCACTGTATACTTTGGATGTCTATCCCTTCAAATCTCATGTTCCACAATGTTGGAAGTGAGTCATAATGAGAAGTATTTGGGCTGGAGTAGATCTCTCATGAAGAGACTAATACTCTTCCTTATGGAGATAGGGTAATGAATGTCTCGTTCTTATTCGCTCCTGTGAAAGTTGGTTGTTAAAAAGAGCCTGGCCCCTCCCTTCTCATTCTCTTGCTGCCTCTCTTGCCACGTGACCTGGGTACCCTCTGTTGACTTACAACCTGTTCACTCCCACCTTGAGCGGACGCCTCCTGAGGCCCTCACCAGAAGCAGATATTAGCCCCTTGCTTCTTGTCCATCCTGCAGAACCATGAAACAAATAAACCTCTTGTTGTTTATGAATTATCCCTAGCCAGTGAGATGTTCCAGCAATACTACACAGACTAAGACATTTTTGTGGCTAACATTTTGTTATGAAACAAACTTAACTTCTGAATTCCCAAATCTCCGATCTGAAAATATTATTCTGTATTTAACAAAATTGGTACCAAATTAGAGTTGTTTCAAAAGAACTGAATGATTTTTCTATTTCTCAAAGGGAAGGTGGAGAAGGTGGAGTGATAAAAATCTCATCGTATTCCTGCAAAAAGAGAGAGATGTTTAAATGAAACTGAGCAACATGTCTAAGCTTTATTTCTTTATTTGTATCAACAGAAAGATCAAGAAAGTGTTTAACATCTGTATTAGGGTAATCACAGGTAGGTGAAGAAAGAATCTCTGAATATCAGCAGTTAAGCCCAACTAAAATTTTTTCTCACACTTGCAAAATCCACTGCAGATGGTCTTGGGAAGCTCTCCCTCAAATGAGGGGCCCAGGTGGTTCTGCCATATTGAATAGTCCTTTGTTTCAGCCTTACAGATGGTGGAGAAAGAGAGAGAATGGGTTGGGGGAGAGAGAGAGAGAATGTAAGATCACATAGAGCAGTCTTGAAGGAAGTAATAGACAATTGCCTTGGTTTAAATAACACCTGACCAAGGTCATGATCTCTGACCCTTACTGACTTTAGTATTTTTACCTACAATCTGTCATACAATTGCTAGATCATTATAAATCATATACATTCCTCTTAGGGGTAAAGAATTAGACAAGTGCACAAGCCAAGACACAACTGCCAAAACCTAGTCTGTTGGTGAAGGGTTAGAACAAATCATCAGTAGAAAAAGAAAAAAAAATCAGATTTTGAGCACATGATAAAGTAATCTCTCTTTAAATGTCCCTCACCACTCTTCATTCACCTAAGATTAATGATTAGGCATGGCTTTGCTAAGTGGACCTTCTAGTGTGAGGAAGTGGGGTTTTAATCATCTCTTATGAGAGAGCGTTTCCTATAGTATACATGGCTTGCTTTAACAGGTAACCTGTCTTTCCTCTCCTCCCTGGAAATATTTTTGCACTATCAATGAAGGGACACATATTCAATCTAAAAACATTTACAAGGTTTAACAACTGGTAAGCATAGACCAGAGTGGCCGCTGGCCCTAAAGCAGGTTCCTAGAATCTCCTGTAAGTCTCTAGTTTTTGGAC
Organism: Arctocebus calabarensis; assembly: GCA_963573935.1. Classification (NCBI taxonomy): domain Eukaryota; kingdom Metazoa; phylum Chordata; class Mammalia; order Primates; family Lorisidae; genus Arctocebus; species Arctocebus calabarensis. Next base: position 17,954 of record CAUYON010175767.1, read on the forward strand.
CTTGGGAAGGACAAGGAGTCTGAAGAAGCAGCTGACCAGGGTGGTAGTGGAGAGGGAATAGTGACAGGGCTTAGGCAGCAGATATTATTAACACAGATGCTTCTACAATATTCTATCAGGGTATGCAGTCATACTGGAGCCCGCTAACTCACCTGAGACCCACTGTATAACTCTGGCTTCAAATTTGCTACATTGTCAGGGATTAGACCCTAGAATTTGAGAAGGTTTCTTTTCCTTTATAGATTAGGTTGTGATAAAATTTCTAATACTCTTTTTAAAGTCTTAATTTCTTACGAAGTTATACTTATCATCTTGTTCTGGAACTGCTGTATTCTCTTTTCTGTTTGCCTATTAAATCATCTAACCCATTTCTATTGTTGTTGCCTGCCTCCACTTAGAGGTTGTTGACCACTCTGCTGGGAGCTTCAATCGGGAGCAGGTGGCTGGATCTTGTGTCAGAATCCATTCCATTTAGAATATTTTGTGATATTTTTGTCATTTAGTCTCATGCTCCCTATTTTGACCTCTTTTTAAATGGTTTTATTAGTTTTCCTAACCTCTAATCCCACCCTCCAAAATTAATAATTTAGTATATCTTTATTTTCTCTGCCTACCAGTTCACCACAAACAAGCAAACACATAACACCTGATATCAACTCAAGTCCTCTGGGAAGCAGACACCAAGATGGAATTAGAAGTGCAAAACATTAATTGGATAAAAGACAAATGGGAAATGAAGCAGAGGAATGCACTCTAAGACAGGTCTGTACCAGAAAGGGGAACATGGGAAGGGGGATGGGTAGGCAGAGCCCCAGACCCAGTGGAGTTTTGAGCATTTCTGAGTCAGCCAGTGGGGAGCCATAGAAGGAAGCCACTCCAGTCTTTCTGCTCGGCTCGGCCTGCTGGGAGCAGTGCGGGGAGAGCGTGGTTTCACTTGAAAGCTGTCCTAGATCCCAATGGAGTGGGGCATTCATGGGACATCCCCCAAATTTGTCTGACACAATTCATTTATTTTATACTTTTTAAAAATATTTTTTATTAAATCATAGCGTGTATATTAATGCAGTCATGGGGTACAATGTGCTGGTTTCATATACAATCTGAAACATTTTCATCCAACTGGTTAACATAGACTTCATGGCATTTTCTTAGTTATTGTGTTAAGACATTTATATTCTGCATTTAGTAAGTTTCACCTGTACCCTTCTAAGATGCACCGTAGGTGTGGACCCAGCAATTACCCTCCCTCCACCCACCCGCCCTCCTCCCCTCCTCTCCCTTGCCCCTTTCCCCATATTCTTGTGCTATCATTGGATTATAGTCTTCATATGAAAGCTATAGATTAGTTTCATAGAAGTACTCAGTTTGTTTGCTTTGGGCCATAAAAAAAGATGGAGACTTTACATCTTTTATGTTTACCTGGATAGAGTTTGGAACATACTCTTCTCAGAAAAGAAAGTATCTCAAGAATGGAAAAAAGTATCAAATGTACTCAATTCTATTATCAAACTAATATATAAACACTTGACACTCATAAAAATAATAAAACACAATTATAGTCTAGCAAGGAGGAGGGGAGAGGAGGGTGGAAAGGGGAGGGGGGAGGGTGATTGGTGTTATCTCATCTAATGTATACAACACAAGAGTATATTTCAAAATAACTAAGAGTACATTTTAAATGTCTTACCACAAAAAATAAGTAAGTGAGGTCATGGTGATGTTAGTTTGATTTAAGCATTCCACCTTATATATCAAATTATCACATTATACCCCATGCTTTTAATTAAAAAATTAATTTAAAAAAAATGGTCTCAGGGCCCATAGCTAAGTGGTTAGGTCACCGGCCACATACACTGAGGCAGGAGGGTTCAAACTCGGCCCGGGCCTGCTAAACAACAATGACAACTGCAACAAAAAAACAGCCAGCTTTGGGGTGGACACATAATTCCAGCTAGGTGGGAGGCTGAGGCAAGAGAATCACTTAAGCCCAAGAGTTTGAGGTTGCTGTGAGCTGTGATGCCACAGCACCCTACCGAGGGTGACAGTAAAACTCTTGTCTCAAACAAGTAATGATAATAAAAAAATAAAATAAAACATTAAAAAAATGACTCACTCAAGGGAAAAAAAGGCACTCAGTTCACCTTTTTCATTTTTACATACATATATACACACATGCATATATATCATAATGTATTATATCTTATTATCCTTATTGAATTAAATATATATATGCCTATAGATTTGTGTGTATATATACATATTCTATTCAATAATCATCTCCTGAGTTCCTACCCTCATCTGTATCAGGCAATAGAAATAACTGGATTCAATCTCCGTGACCAACCTTTATACTATGAGTAGTATAAGAAGTTTTATAAAAAGTTGTAGTAAATAGTTCACTTTCTCCATATTTTTACATCTGAGAAAATCTTTCTGTTGCTTTTGCTCAAAGGTACAAAACACTTGAATGTTGCCTATTCCCCCTCCAAACTTTCTAGGAATTCTGGAAGTACGTCCTAGTGTTAAGTTATTACTAAGGAGAATAAGGTTATGTGTATTCATTTGCTTGTTATGAAACAATCTGTTCCTCAGATTCTGATAAAACATCATATGCAGAAGGCAAACCCAGATCACAATGAGCGTACTTTGGTAAAGAAAAGGATGCCATAGCAATAGCTGGTAGAAAGTTCATTCATTCAGCACACATGCACAGCATATAGACTTTCAGTTTGAACATTTTGAGAATTTTTAAAAATCTTTGAAATACAAACATTGTCAGTGTACATTGGTACATGAACCATACTCTTTTTAGTGTGTTTTTCAAATTATCTTACCGGAATATTCGATTATCCATATTTATAGATTTGAACCTCTCTTTTAAAAGCAGAAACTATTTCTTTTTCTTTTCTTTTTTTTTTACAGTGTATTTTTTTGGCCAGGGCTGGGTTTGAACCCGCCACCTCAGGCATATGGGGCCAGCGCCCTACTCCTTTGAGCTACAGGCTCCACCCAAAGCAGAAACTATTTCTTTTGTAGCTTTGATAATCCAAGGGTCACTTCTGTACCCATTATTTGGTCCACTGCCTAGATCCAAAGCACTAGTCCTATTGTTCTGTCTCCGAAAATACACTGGAAATAAGCACTCCCAGGCCTTCCAAGGTTCGTGCTTATAGGTTAAAATATTCCAAGAGCTATTTTTCTAACCATACTGCTAAATCCGACTTTTAAAGAACCATCTTAAAGTTTGTCACCCCATTTCTTTACCTCTATCCCCCACCCAGTCTCAAGCACTGATCTGGGAAACAGAAAGAGGCCCCTTAATCATCTGTGTTTTATTAAGTGTCTTATATACTATAGGGGAAGCCAGTTCTCTGTTTTCCCAACATTTCAGCTGAGTACCAGAATTTGGGGCCAAACAAATTACAGCAAACCATTTTGTAATAGAAAAAAAAAAAAAAAAAAAAACTTGCCTCAAGAGTTCCATAATGTCCTAAACAGAGCAAGCAAACCCTGGTGTTTAGGGTACTTATCCAAACGACTCTCCCACCATAAACCAAGTGCAACTCAATTTATCTCAAACAAGAAGAAAGGGTGAGTCAATGTGGCTGTAATTTGAACTTTACAGTTCCAGGGAGTCTCCCCATTTCCACCCCAAGACCTAGACCACTAAGCTATCTCCCTTAGCAAGATTTATTTGCCTCTTTTATTTCTTCAGTTAGAAATGTCTGAGTCACCATAAACCAAACACTGCAAGGATCTCAACTTTTAAAAGAGCATTAAAACTGCATTGATTGATTTGGTGGGATGCTGGAAGCTCTGCTTTCTTCTTTGAAAATTATGAAGGACTTTATCTGGTTCTTGAAATATCAGTGCAGGAAGTCACAAAAGTACCATCATCTTCAACCTCTCAGCCTGAAGAAGCTCACTGTTGCCCCTCCACTGTTCTTAAACAGACCTTTCTGGCTGCTCCTAAGGGTATATCAAGACCTCTGAAAAGAACAAGCAACCGAAGCTTTGCTCACAGCCTATGTAACTAAAGAACACAACAAGACCAGTGGAGGACAGCACTGGTGGACACCATTCATCCTTTCATTCATTCACTTCTTCATCAAACATATCCTGAACACCTACCACGGCTACTCACTATTACACACACTCAGCTACAGAGACGGACAAGTCCTGGACCTTTCAGGACAATCCAAACTTGAATATTCTTTTATCATCATGATAAGGAAGAGGAAAAAGAAGATAAGCAGGAGAACAGAAGTATGATTTTCCCATTTTACAGATGGTGAAACTGAGGCATTGAGAGGTAAAGGATCACACACGTAGGTCAAAACATTTGTAATCAGGAGGCCCCAAATTCTAAGGCTTTGGGTGGGTGTGTGCACCGTCATAACATTCATATTCTACTGACTCAACAGAAAGCTAAACAAATAAATTAAAAAGGAGTTCAAAGTAACTGCACTTGTCTCTGGATTCAGCCATGATCCAATTGTTCTACCTTATGGGGCCGGTGGCTATCCCTTTGCAAACCTCCCTCTATAACTTTTGAGGGTAACAGGGGTGTTTGACATGTGCTCATAAACAATTTTTCTTGTTCCTCAGATTCTGATAAAACATCATATGCAGAAGGCAAAGCCAGATCACAATGCGCGTACTTTGGTAAAGAAAAGGGTGCCATAGCAATAGCTGGTAGAAAGTTCATTCATTCAGCACACATGGAACAATACTCTAGCATGTAAAAGGCATTCTGTTGATACAAATAAAATGCCAATTGACTTCTAAGAAACACACAGCTGGGGAGAAACAGGAATCTTAATATCAATATTATAGGATAAACTTAATGTACTGAGATGATCATAGATCCCAAGGACAGTCCTGGGGCATGTCTGCTGTTGTGATATAATTACTAATCATGCCAACTCGCACTCTCAGAAATCCCCCCATTTGGATGGTAAGTTATAAAAAGTTATATGGGAAGACAGAGAGAGAGAGCAACTATGTTTCCATGGGGGTGGGAATGGTCTTGTGCTTGAAATGGGTTGTTTTATGGCTCATAAGAAATCACTGTTTTGCTTTTAACCTGCTAACAAAATTATCCTTTGTTAATGTTCTGCCAGATATTCCGAGAATCCAGAAACATCCAGGAATATCCAGAAAAAGTTTACATCAAAACTTGTCGATTGCATAAACTGTGTTCCTTTTATTAAATTAAACAATTCCAAAGAGGTAATTTTGAGCACATACTATATTCCAGACAGCGTGCTAACTGTGTACGGCTGAGCAGGTCGTTGTCTTTTGAAGTAGACTGTAGGTACAGTAAGTGCAGAGACCAAAACACAAAAAATGTAACACAGTAAATATAAAGTATGGAAAGAGAGTTAAGGGAAAAGAGAGACTTCACTCAAGCGGCAGGCCGAGGGAAGTCTCCTAGAGGGAATAATCAAACTGAATGATGAAAGATCAATAAGGATGAAGGAAATTAATAGAATGATGAATCAATTAATTTAAAAAGGAAAAGTCAAAAACAGGAAGTGGAATTCAAGGCAGAAGGAACAGTCGGCCGCTCAACCACTTTCAAACACAAATTTTGCTTCCCTCTGGAGGAGAGTGTAGTCACTGCTGACAGCAGGATCACACACGGGACAGCTGAGATGGAGATAGGACATCACCAAGGCTTAGGCCTCCTTCAAGCCAAGCCCAGGCACACCCAGACAACTGCATCTTGAAGCCAGCTAGCAAGGAAGCTGTGCTTTCATGGAAGTTGTTCAGTAACTAGAATCTATCTGATTACTTAAACTATTCTTCTCCTAATTGGGAGGGTGTTTCTCTATACTCTCATGTTGTGGTTTCAATTTAATTCATTCAAATAATATAGTAAAATACGTCTGTTTTTTCATTTTTTGGTATTTACCTGACAACTAACAAAAAATATGCTCAGTTGTTCTACCGTATGTTTGTAAACGTATGTCTATCACTGTCTTTTAAAGACATCAAGTAATGTATTGCTAACACTTCACCAAATTTACTGGTACTTTGTGGATGTTTATGTCATCCCCTAAGGCACTGTTGTAGGCCAACAGCCCCCAAAAGACCCAAGTCTGTCTTGGCCTGTCTCAGCCTTGGTCCCCATTGTGCCCTTGCCCCTTGGTTTAATTCTGAGAACAGGTTTCAGAATGAGGAATTTCTCTGAGTTCCCAAAGACTCTTAGCCACCGGTTGAAACAATGGTGAAAACCCACTCAAACAGAGTTTTCCAAGCTACTGAGTCTCCCAAGCCAAGTTAGTCCTCATGCCAACTGCCATGATGCAACCCCCTGTGCCAGGCCCCTGACCGTAGCTGCCCCACCACAGCACTAACTGCCACGATGTAATTCCCTGAGCTAATCACCTGACTGTAACCCCGCCCTATAACCAGCCACGTTCCGCTTTTGTACATGCTTGCTTTGCCACATCAGCACAAAAGGGGTATAAAAATCAGCCTGTACTGCACTAAGGGGCCATTTGCCCTTTGGGGCAGCGGTCCACCTGTGCAGGTGTAAATAAATCACCACCTAATTTGTACCTAAAATGGAGTCTGTATTTTTCTTATGGGTGGTCAAAATTACAACAGGCACTAAAATTAAGTATCATTAGTTATATAGGTGGTGTATTTGGGGACTGGCTGG
>CAUYON010175768.1:0-16613 GCA_963573935.1 Arctocebus calabarensis
TGGGCTAAGGCACCGGCCACGTACACCTGAGCGGGCAGGTTTGAATCCAGCCCGGGCCCTCTAAACAACAGTGACAGCTGCAACCAAAAAATGGCCGGGCGTTGTGGTAGGCACCTGTAGTCCCAGCTACTTGGGAGGCAGAGGCAAGAGACTCACTTGAGCCCAGGAATTGGAAGTTGCTGTGAACTGTTCTGCCACGGCAGTCTATCCAGGGTGATAGCTTAAGTTTCTATCTCAAAAAAAAAAAAAAAAAAAAGAAGAGTATATACAGTTTTGTTTTTATGTTGTCTGTGTTTCATTGCTATTCATGCCATACCAATGAATGACAGAGACATGATATGGTATTTCTCCAGACAGTGGTATTCAGTATAGTCTTGATGAGACAATAACAACAACAACAAAAAGAACCAACTAATATTGTCTTCAGATTGGTTCCAAGACATTTTTTCTTTTTTTTTATAAAAAATTATGATATATACTGAAGTTTAGAGAAAACTATATGAATCCAGAAGGCCCCATCACCTAGTTTCAGGAATTGTCAATATTTAGCAACCATAATAATTTTGAAGTTCATGCCTGATAAGTCCAATATCTGGATCCACTGTGGGTCTGTTTCCATTATATGTTGGTTCTGTTGTTGCCTGTTCTTGTCTTCCTGCTATTACTTTATTAAATTTCAGAAATTGCATTGAAAAATTATTTATATAAGTAATTTGATGTCTATGATAATTTCTTCTTGCAGGGAGGGTTTTTGTCTTCTTAGAGTTGGGCAGTTCTTACATCTGGAATTATCATAATCCAATTTCAGGGATGAAGATGATTCAACGTTGGCCTAAAGTTCCCAAGAAAGCCACTCTACTTCTGGTTCTCCACTTGTAGGTTGTCTCAGGATCTCTTACCAAACCTAAGAATTCAAGGTTTGTGACCTTATCCCTTTTATCTTCCTTTCCCTGAATTGGTAAAATTGACCCTCGAGGAAAAGCTCAGACATTGGAGCTTTACTGTCATACCAGCTCACCAGTGCCATCAAGCAGAATATGTGTGTGTATGAGTGAGTGTTGGGGTTTGTGTCTTAGCCAGCAGGAATATTGGCCCAAATCTACTATTACTAGGAGCAAAAGTCTATTCTACAGCTTTCTTAAATGGTTTCCCATCCAGCTGTCTTTTATACGAATCAATTTTAAAGGGAAAATTGAATTGTAATATACAATGATTGCAAGGGGGTTCATTGATTCCTGTCTCTACCAGTGAGAGTTTATTGATTGCCATTTCTGTCAACTGCTTGCTTCTTTTTATATTGATTCTTTACTCCTTTTCTTCTCAGATATACATCACAAATAGATGCTTTCCCACTCTTTGGTTTCCAAAAGGAAGCACTGGTAGAACGTTGTAAGGTGAGAGTATGGAAGAGAATTCAAGGTGTTCTTGCCTCTAGTTTTGCTTCCTGTGATGTCTGTCACAGTAGCTCCATCTCTTCCATAATCCCAGCTCTCACTGACAGGGCCTGAGTTGTTGTTACACTGTTCTTCCTATTGTCTTCCTCATCCATAAGCATCATAGAGGCTTCCTGCTGTTTTTAACTTAGGGGTTGCCATGCTCTATTTGGCTTTGCAACTGTTCTCTCATTGTAAAATTCATTCTCTCTAAATTCCCCCTATTTTAAAGACCTGGTGAAGTTACTTTGTCTATAAAGTTTTGCTATAATATGAAGGGTACAGTACATAGTCCTCATCCTCAGGAACAGTGACATCTTGACAAAAAATAAAAGACATCTGTTTAGGAAGAAATTACAGATGACCTCATGTTAGTGTCAAACTTAATTGTTTAAATGAGAAGGTTAAAGTAGCTCAAGGAAGTTACTGAAATCCTCATGACCTTTGGTGGAGGTAAGGCATGGTGGCTATAAAAAATGTCTCATAGAACAGAATAGAAAATACCCCAGGTGGAAAATGGGATCATGGATAGAAATTTCTGGTAAACAAAATCTTTGTTCAGAATCTCCACGTAAAAGTAGCCTTTGAAATTATTTCCTATCTGGCTGTGCACCTGTGGCTCAAGTGGCTAAGGCACCAACCATGTACACCTGAGCTGGCGGGTTCGAATCCAGCCCTGGCCCGCCAAACAACAATGATGGCTGCAACCAAAAAATAGCTGGGCATTGTGGCGGGCACTTGTAGTCCCAGCTATTTGAGAGGCGGAAGCAATAGACTTGCTTGAACCCAGGAGTTGGAGGTTACTGTGAGCTGTGATGCCACGGCACTCTACCTAGGGTGACAGCTTGAGGCTCTGTCTCAAAAAAAAAAAAGAAAAAATTATTTCCAATCTAAGCTACTGACACAGATGAGAGTAACTTGGTGATTCTCACACGTGTTTTGGAAAGTCTTTAAACTTTGGAAAACCTTTACAATTATTTGACGTGGTGGCATTTTCAATCTCACTAAACATATTTGGTCTTGCCGGTCCATAAGCTTGAACTCCACTAGAAATTACCCTGTCATTCATTACAAACAAGCTGTCTTTTTAGGTGCTATTCGCAGACAACTCTCTATGCAATAAATGGTAGTCAAAAAACATGTGAACAAATACTTATTTTGCTAGTGAATAAATGGTGCATGAGGGGGCATGTTATGAGATATTTTTTCTAAGCCAAAATGTTACTATACTTCTGGATGGACTGAAGTATCTGAAATAAATTAGGAAATGGAAAATATAGCATGATATTAATAATTTGGATGCGGATTGTTACCTCAAAGCTAATGTTTATTGTGTTGCCAAGCTGTGTTCAAACACAAGGCTGTAAGGTCAACGTACCTCTCAGTTTAGAATTTATTATCTTCATACAGTCAGTGGAAATGAATTTGGAGATAGATCTTGAGTTAGAAGCCTCTTTTTGATCCTTTTTAGGTGTGTGATCTTGGGCAAAGAAGAGTTTTGCCTTCCTCATCAATAAATTAGGAAGAATAATGCAATCTCTCTTAGGAGGCTATTGTAATAATTTAGGTGAGACTGCTTAGTAAACTGTCTTAGAAATGCAGCTATTTCTTGCACAAATGTTTGCTAGCTGCCCTGCTGTGTCTAACCTACTATGTTTGGTCAGGTTATAAAATTTGCTGGGGAAAGAGACAGCAAACACCTAAACGCACTACATAAGAGCCTTGTGCTTATAAGACAGACCAGGAACGGTCACGTCATTTCCTTTCTTTTATTATTTTTTGTTTTTTGATTGCCACTCTTAAAGTTTTGGCACCTGGCCCATAGATTATTTGTATTCATTATGTATATTACCCATCTGACATGTTTGGCTGTGCTCCAAAGGTGGAAGTTGAAATCAGTAAATGGTCTCTTTATTTGCTTTATTACTAATCTCCATTTCCTTTCCTTGCTTACATCTGGAACCCTCATAATATATATATGGCATAAAATGTATGTAAAATAAGTCCTTACTCACAATGTCCTTTTTTTTTTCTGTTCAGAGCCCTATTAGCAGTTGATAATCTTAAAATTCATCTCATAAGCAGTTTCCCATCAGGTATTCCTTTATCCCATCCTAGTCACTCATTGTTAAGCCATCTTCTAAAAAATCATAGCAAAGCTGGGCGCGGTGGCTCATGCCTGTAATCCCAGCACATGGGAGGCCGAGGCGTGTGGATTGCCTGAGCTCACAGGTTTGAGACAACCCTCAGCCAGAGCAAGACCTCGTCTCTAAAAATAGCTGGGCATTGTGGCAGTCATGTGCAGTCCCAGCTACTTGGGAGGCTGAAGCAAGAGAATTGCTCAAGCCCAAGAGTTTGAGGTTGCTGTGAGCTATAATAACACAGCACTCTACCGAGGGTGACATAGTGAGACTCTGTCTCAATAAATACATAAATAAAAATAAAAAATAAAGAAACCATAGCAAAATAGCTCCAGGAGACAGACCCCTACAAGCATCTAGCTTCTCTTACCTAGAATAAATATTACATTATTTACTCTGAGAATAATAGTTTTTTGCAGTTTGTACTTATCTTGTCACCCAACCGCAGTAATAATATGTTTGGTGTGAACTGCATACTAATTGCTTTTATTATTCTAGAGGTTTCATTAGCAACAGTCCTCCCTTGTTCCCAAATACTCTCGAACTCAGAGGAAGGGCTAGCATCTAAAAATACCATCTTAACTCTATCCTTGAAGACAAAATAAATGTTAGCATCTACATTTCTGTTTGCTTTCCTCCCCTAATCCTTCAGCCATTCACAACAAAAATGCTAAAATTCAGACTAGCATCACGATTTCTCAAAGGGAATTCTTTTCTCTTTAAGTCTGAGAGGGCTTTAGGATTCTTCTCTTAACTCAGATGTCAGGAACAATTGAATACTTTTCCCTCTTTCCTTAAATTAATAAACACACACACACACACACACACAAAACCTCCCAACAATTATGGCTTACATCACATTAATTTTGTTAGACAGTTTTTAATTATTAGTAGCCTAGAAAACAAATACTGAACTTCCAAATGCTAAAATTTAATTTGGAGTTTGAAAGTAGGTAATGAAGGTACCTGACCAGTTAAAATCAATGAAATAGCATCTATGGATCATATTGAGATGTTTAAACAAAGTTTAATCAAGCAGGTCACAGGAGATTAGAAGCAACTGAATCAGGAATAGAAATATAGTTGCTTTGTGTCTGGTCAGCTCAGGATGCCATAACAAAACACTATAGACTGGGTGGCTTAAGTGACAGGAATTCATTCATTTCTCACAGTTCTGGAGTCTATGAGTCCAAGATCAAGTTGCTAGTCTTATCAGGTTCTTGGAGAGGGCTCTCATCCTGTCTTGCTAATGGCCCCCTTCTTGAATGGCCTTTTCTTGGTGTGCGCACATGGAGAGAGAATAAGAACAAGCTCTTGCATGTCTCTTCCTATAATGGCACTAATCCCATCTGAGGTATTCACCTTCATGACCTCATCTATCCCTAATTACCCCCCAAATGCCCTACCTCTAAATATCTTCACATTAATATTTGGTTAGGAGTTCAAAATATGCATTTGGGAGAGGACACAATTCTGCTCATAGCACCTTATAAAGTCAAATGTATCGATAGCTTTCAAAAGAAAAAGTAGTTGCTTAGGGAAAGACCAAAGACAAACTATTATAGTATTTTATTTTGATAAATGGCCATTTAGTGCAGGGACATGTCCTTCCATAGAGGCCAATGGTTCCTGAGGGCATCATGATTACTAAATATTAATAATCTTGATTCTCAGTAACTACGAACTATCTTCAGTGTCCCTTGCTTAAGGGGGCAAGGAAGAATATAATCTATTTTAGAATTACTTTTGTCAATGTAACCAAAGTATTGGCATACCTGCAAGTTGCAAAGAATCACTTGAAACATCCATTTATGTGGGATGGTTTGTTTTCTGAAAGTTGGTAAATCTTATGCATTAACAAAAACATCATAAGTATTTTCTAGGATCAGTCAATAAGACACCATTTTCAAAGAACAGTTTTCTTTTGGGTGGCACCTGTGGCTCAAGGAGTAGGGCGCTGGCCCCATATACTGGAGGTAGCAGGTTCAAACCTGGCCCTGGCCAAAAACTACAAAAAAAGAACAGTTTTATTTTCAACTGAATTATGGAACAGCTAATAAAATTTAATGTTGGTATTTCAGTCACTGAAAACAATCCATTAAGTTCTTCACCACCTAGCAGTAAGATTACACAAATTTTTATAGTGTTTTCTTATCCAAACACATCTATGCATGACAAGTCTTATTGGCCTTTAATTTAAAGGTGATAAGTAATGCAGATTAGGCTTCAATAGAAGAAAGGACTTATGTTGATCACAGTTCTTTCACCTGAGCCAAGGAACAGTGATTGTTGACTTCTCTCCTGTTAATAGCCTTCTGCTAGACTTTGTGGTTGCGATAGCCAGATTTCCCTTATTACTGCCTGCCATGCTTACCATGCAGTCAGCATCCATCTCCACAACAAAGTTTATTTTTCCAAAGGTCTGGAATACTTGAGTCAATTGGCTGTAATTCCCCATATCAATCCCTTCAATAAAGACGGCTCTGCCAATGGAACCATAATAATTGAAATCATTTGGCCAAGGCTCCCATATTCTGGATGGAATTTGGAAAGGTACAGTCAGATTTTGCCTCTATAATTTTCTTTTTATATATGTTTCTATGTCTAGGAAACCCCCATTTGGCTGACACATACCTTTAGCCATATTAAACTTTTGAGGTCTTGTCTCATCTGGGCAGTGTTACCAGACTGTGTCGTTAAGGTGATACTGCAGATCTTGGTTATGAACCCATTATGTCCTCATTTTGGAGTTTATACCTGGGTATAATTTAAGTCCTTTAGATCTGTGAAGAATGACTCTCAAAGGGAGGACCCCTAAATCAATATGTACTGAATAACACTATGTACCACGTGCTTTATCTCATATCTACATTGAACCTATTGGCAAATTCTAGTGGCTCTACCTAAAAAAAAAAATCCTGATTCAATCTGATTCTATCGGCCACATGTAGCCTTCTGGATCTTTAAGTGGAGCCTTTTGACTGAATCCAAATTTTACAGGACAAATTCTTTTAATAAAGGAATTTTTTCTATGAATTTTGGATTTAGGTAAGGGGATGCATTTGGGCAGTTGGAAGGTCTTGGAGTCACCCCTGAATGGTCTCTTCACTGGGCTCCCTATCTCCGAACTTTGTCTATTCATCTTTTTCAACATAATGACCAGAGTGTGTTCCTAAAACGCACATATGCTCATATTACTCTTCTGTTCAAATATATATGAACTATCCTATAAGAGAATAAAAGAGATTTTATTCCTATAAGAGAATAAACTCTAAATGTCCATTCATTAGCGGCAAAGCCCTATATGATATCAGACCACCTGATAGCTCTCATCTTCTGCCATCTCCCCCGGCTCACTCTGCCTCACCTCTACCTTCCTCCTTGTGGTTCTTCCAGTAGGACCTTCATGCTCCTGCCTAGGGGTGGCACATTTACTGTTCTTCTCAGGGTCCTGGATGTTCTTTCCCTGTCATATGTGCATATCTCATTCTCGCCTCATTCTGTGCTCCATGTCTATGTCCTTTCATTGGAGAAGGCTTCCATCCACAGGCTATATTACTCACCATCTCCCCTTGCCCTGCTCATTTATTTACTTATTCACTATTCACCACATCTTCCCAGCCCCCACCAAAGTGTAAGTCCCACCACGGCTGTTCAAAGATATATCCCTAGATTCTAGAACTGTGCCTGGCACTTAATATGCCCTTAACAAATATATATTGCCTAATAGATGGAATGAATCCTCATTTATTATTATTATTTTTTTTTGTAGAGACAGAGTCTCACTTTATTGCCCTCAGTAGAGTGCCGTGGCATCACACAGCTCACAGCAACCTCCAAGTCTTAGGCTCAGGTGATTCTCCTGCCTCAGCCTCCCGAGTAGCTGGGACTACAGGTGCCTGCCATGATGCCCAGCTATTTTTCTGTTTTGCAGTTCGGCTGAGGCCAGCTTTGAACTTGCCACCTTCCGTATATGGGTCCGGCACCCTACTTGATGGGCCACAGGCACCGCCCTGAATCCTCATTTAATCCCCACTTCTTTAAGGGGTTAGTTGCTGGTTATTTTGCTTTGATAAACTGACAAAGCAGGTTCTTTAACTTGCCTGGAGGATGCAGCTACAGTGAGTTGAGATTTGTCTTTATGACCCCAAATTCAGTGTCCATCATATCACACTTTTAACCCCTTCCAGTGATGTGGAGTGGGGGCAATGGTAGCGAGTGCTGCTGGGCAGGACTTGCCCATTAATGTTCCATGAATGATTAGGTTATGGGTGATTGGGTTATAGAATGATTAGGTTATAGGTGATTTGATAGCTGATAATGAAACCCCTTAAGAAGCTAAGGGATAGCCCATCTACATATCTATCTGTTGAGATTCCTCAGTCTCAATGTGTGGGATAAGAAATTTAGTTTTCTCTCTGGGAGGCCGAAATTGGTGGATTGCTTGAGCTCAGGAGTTTGAGACCAGCCTGAGAAAGAGAAAGACCCAGTCTCTAAAAAATATCCGAGCATTGTGGCAGGCACCTGTAGTCCCAGCTACTCAGGAGACTGAGGCAAGAGGATTGCTTGAGTCTGAGGTTATTGTGAACTATGACGCCATGGCACTCTACCCAGGGTGAGATAGTGAGAGTCTGTCTCAAAAAAAAGAAGGGGAAGGGGAAGGAGAAGGAGAAGTTCAGTTTTCTGTTCTCTTTATATTCTATTCTGAATGAGTAGGTAGGAAGCTTGCTGGGTAGCCATGAGCCATGGTGTTGTAGTTGTTATTCTTTTTTTCCCCACCCCATTACAGATAAATAACCAAGTCATGACAAGAACTAGAGTACTATATTTGTAGTCTGGGTCCAGGACCAGAAGACAGGAAGTTAACGAGATCAGAACCATTCATTCAAGGATCAGAGTGAAGTAACCAGCCACAGGTCAGAATCCGACTGTTAGACATTCAATTTTCAAGATTTTCAGCAACAGGCTTTTCTTATCAGTGGATTACTGGCTTGCCACAGGAATGCCTGGATGGTATTAGAACACTAGAGATGAGCTGAGTTCTCTCGTTTGCCTTTTGTTGTTGCCTCTTTGGTCAGCGCAAAGGCAAGGTCAGATATCAAGCTGACCCAGAGATGTGACTCCTCAATACCCTCTCCCAGCAGTGAAGCATCAAGAGAGCTCCCTGAGTAGCTGCTAGTTTATGTTTCAGTAGAGGTTGACCCTGAAGGGACAGAACTGTCTCACAGATTGATACCATTTGTTTTTTTGTTTATGTGTAGATAATAGTCTACAGACTTCTATCTCTAATTTTAACTTAAATAGCTGCAAACACAAGTCTGTTGAAGCACCAGGAAATAAGTAGTTATACATAAATAGGTTTTTAAAAATTAAGGGTACATGGCTTAGCACCAATGCTCAGTGGTTAGGGCACCAGCCACATACACGGAGGCAGGTGGGTTTGAACATGACCCAGGCCTATTAAACAACACTGACAACTGCAACAAAAAAATAGCCAGGCATTGTGGTGGGTGCCTGTAGTCCCACCTACTTGGGAGGCTGAGGCAAGAGAATCGCTTAAGCCCAAGGGGTAGAGGTTGCTGTGAGCTGTGATATCATGGCACTCTACCGAGGGCCGGGAAAAAAAGTTAAGGGTACAATGGGCCCAACATAAGTCAGTATGTGGTGATACTGCTTAGGGGCTGAATATGATTCTGGAACATGAAAAAATGAACCTGGCATGAGGTGCTTTTTCCCTGCATCCATCATTTTAACCATATATCTTTACAACAACCATTCCGTATCAGGTAATGCAGGATATGCTGGCTCTAGATGCCAGCTCCAGCCAGTCCTCCAGAAGCTGTGGGCCACTTGGCGTCTTACATTTCTGTTTCTTTCAGCTTTCAAGAATTCTAAAAGGGAACATAAAACATTGAGATAAATGCAAATCTATCTCATGAAAATTGAGAATTAATTGAGAGTGAAAACTAATGAGTCTGAAGTTAGTTTATTTGTTAATTAGAGGAAAAATAAAGAGAACTTATCTTCTGATTCATGTTCTTTCACAGATAAAGAAGGGTTCTAGGCAATCAGAGAGAAGAGATTAAGATAAAATAGATACAAACATATCCCATTTCTGCACTTAAAGCTGTGAAAGTATTTATATATACATTTTGTGCATCTTATATGTGTGTATGTGTATTTGTGCCCCCTCAAAATTTGTATGTTGAATTCCTTAGCCCTAGTACCTCAGAATGTAACTATCGATTTATTTGGACAAAGGACCTTTAAAGAGGTTATTAAGTTAAATGAGGTCATTAGGGTGGGTCCTAATCCAACATGATTGTGTCCTTTTACGAAGATGAGATTAGGACACAGACAGATACAAGAGGAAAGCTGTGAGGAGATAGAGAGAATGGCCAGAGAGAGAGGTCTGGGAGGAAACCAACTCTGCCAATATCTTGATCATAGACTTCTAGCCTCCTGGACTATGAGAAAATAAACTGTTTAAGGCCACTCAGTCTAACGTGCTTTGTTATGGTAGCCCTGGCAAACTAGTATACACACACACACACACACACACACTCACCCACCCACCCATAAAGTGTCAGGACTCTTGTCCAAAAGATTTTACAAACCCAGAAACTACATGTCTATATTAAGGCTAGTTTAGCAAGAAATACCCTCAGGCACCAGATCATGCTGTGTTTGTTAAACTCAATGATGGGAAGAAAAACAATTCTGGCTGCATACTCTAGCTGATGGGTATGAGGGACTTTATGTAGCCTCTAGTTCATTCACTTAGTGACCGCTTTCTAAGCTCCGGCTATGTACCAGGTATTGAATAGGTGTAGAAAGGACAAGAATGAATAGCACAGGGATTTGTCCTTAAGAAACTAGCTCTAGTTGGCTACTGGTGCAGCATGAGAAGTGTTCTGACAGCACACTGCCTATCCTAGCAGGGTGGTGGCTCCACGTTTTTGTTTCCACCACGGCTGGACTACACTTGTGCTTATCCTTGCGTATTTCTTCTATTTTTAAGTCATTGTTTTGATTGTTGACCTTCTTTAGTTCTTCCATCTTTTTCTAAATGACTAAGCCTTGGAGGAATCATAGTAGTTCAGTTAGGCTCCTAGGAAGTCATTCAGAAACCATGTTGCAATAAATCAGACTTTGCGTTAACTCTGACCTGGAGTGTTATCATCTGTCTGACTCAATTCCAGAAGAGAGAACCACCTCCTGTGACCTCTTCCCCTGTATGTCAGGCCATAAATAGGTGCTGAGTTCCTGTCAAGTTGGGTCACTGTGGCTCATAAGGGACTTTCAGTTCCTTACAAACATTACACAGCTGTTTAAAATAAGAGCTATTTATTATTTCTCACAAGTTTACAATCCACTGGGTGGAATTACTATGCCACCCAAGGTGACTCATTAATCTGCCCCTCTTAAAAAGACAATATTAGAAATGTCACCTACTAGCTATCACTGTAATGCAGTCAGCAGCTCTAGCTCTCAGTTGACTGCACAGAAGAAACTTTTAGAGGAACTGAAATGGCTAACTCTTTGATTTACCCTAGGCAAGTACTGGGAAGTAAAGTAGAATTTGTAGATATTTTTAATCTAGGATTGTGATAAAATAGAAATGATGTTTGAGATCTACTTGTATTAGTCTGGGTTCTCCAGAGAAACAGAACCAATGGGATGTCTATATGTCTATATCAATATCTATCTATAGAAAGGGAGAGTGTTATTTGAGTTAAAAAATTTGCTCATGTGATTACAGGGCCTGGCAGGTCCAAAATCTGCTGGCTAGGCCAGTAGACTGGAAGGTCCGGCAGGGTTTCTATCAAAGAAGAATTCCTTCTTTTGTGGAAAATCTGAGTTTTTGCTCTTATGGCCCTCAACCAATTAGATAAGACCCATCCACATTTTGGAGAGTTAATTTGTTTTACTTAAAATCTGATTATAAATGTTCATCTACAAAATACCTTCACAGTAATATCTAGAGTGTTGTTTAACAAAAAAATGGGGCACCATAGCCCAGTCAAAATGACACATAAAATTAACTATCACACTACTTATAGTAGAAGAAGTAATCTGAATTCTTTGTCATGTTATTAGGGGGTAAAAGTCAATGAAGGTCCTCTGTCACACAAAAATCCTCTAAATGTTCTATTCCTCTTTCTTCAAGTCTTGGGCTTGGGGTCACTGCTTCATGAGGCCAGTAAGTCCATCTTACGGAATTGTCATAATGGTCAAATCCTTGCTGGAATTTATTTAATTCCAATCCTTCTCCATATAATCATACCTGAAGTATAATTCTACTCTCTGGAACAACACTGAAGCAAGATGAAGTTCAGTTCATCTTAAATAACATTCCAAAGTATGTTCTTTGGGGTATTGATTTTGTGTGATTTCTAACTTGGGGGTGGGGAAGAGAGAAAGTTTTGTGGGCAAATAACTTTGGGAAACATTTCTTACAATCTATTGCTTTGGAAGATTATCAGAATTTATGTTAGAATCTTTAAAATCCTGCAGCAAAGAAACTAGTGAAACTAAACTTTAACATAGCATTTCTCAGACACATGACCTTGGAAAATCCCTTTTCTTCTTTTTGATATCATCCTACAGAAAGAAATCAAAAATTTTTACCTAAGACTCTCTGAAACCACCAAAAAAGCCAAATCTTTAGTTTAAATGTTCTGTCTCTCTGATATCTCTGTACCATAGATGTTGTATCAGTTACAATTATTATAGAACAAACCACCCCAGTCCTCAATGGCTTAAAATAAGAGCTATTTATTATTTCTCACAAGTTTACAATTCACTGGGTGATTCTGCTGCCTGGGATAGTCTTGACTGATCTTAGCTGAGCTTATTTATGCATCTGGAGTCAGCTGGTGAGTAGGCTGGGGGGCTGACTGGTCTCGTCTGGCCTTGGCTGTCATGACTCAGCCTTGTTCTATATGCCTCTCACATTGTTCCAGGGGGAGAGCCCAGAATATTCCCATTGTGGTGGCAGGGATTGAGGAGGGAAAATGAAAACCTGCAGGCAAGCACTTTTCCAAGGTTCTGCCTGCATCAAGTTTCCTAAAATTCTGTAAGCCAAAGCAAGTCACTTGGGCAAGCTCAGAGTCAGCATGGTGTGACACTACAAAGTTATAAGGTAAAAAGAGAGAATATAAGGTGGGCATTAATAGGGGCCATTGGTTATAGTCATCAAAGACAGTTATCAAATGCAATTTTGAGAAATGGTTCCCAAATGCTGCATCAGAATTAACAGAGGGAGGAGTGTAGTAAAATTCAGGTCCTCCGAGATCCCCACCTCAGAGATGCTCAGAGTAGGGTTGGTTACTCATAGGTGAGGAGTCAGGTCTGACAACCCTTGGTTTGGACCCCTCTTCTGTTAAACAATGTTAATTAACCTCTTACAATGGTAAATTCCACAAGGGAGTAGAGAGAGGTTTAAGATGAAGATGTTGGTGATGCTTCCCAATGAGCTTCCAGTCTCAGGCAAATAAGAAGTTCATGTGATAATGTAAATGGCAACAGGTCAGCTTTCAATCCTATTGTTGCCATGACTTTCCCCTGTCCTAAAACTGTCCTGGCTCATGGGACCCCTGCAATTAGATCATTTTCTGAAACGGTAACTGACACATTTTATTCTGTGTGAGCCATATTCTCTGTCAAGGAAGGCAGCTGTGGAAGAGGGACTGAGCCCAAGGTAATGCTAATTTAGCCAGACATAAAAGGGGATGGGAATGGATGATTCCCACCAAAAAGACCCGGATGCCAGAGGTCAACAGAGTAACTACTGGAAATGGGTTGTCCGTAAAGATACATTAGTTCTAAGCCTTATCTGCAACTGAATTTAAAAATGATATTTCCTTAATATATATACATTTTTTTCCCAAAAATGTTTATATATTGTTATGACTAGTGTCATACAGACATTATGGATTTATCATGTCTAATTAATTGTGTGTATATGTGTCAACCATCAGCAGTTAGTGAATATATGACTAGCAACTTTTACATTCAAAAGTTGGGCACTCTACTAGTTTGTTGGGTGGCTGAAATGACAGATGTTTATTTTCTCACAGCTCTAGAGGCTGGAAGTCCAAGCTCAAAATACCAGGAGAGCTGATTTCTGCTGAGACCCCTGCTCCTGTTCTGAAGAAGGCAGCCTTCTCTACGTGTGTAGAGAAGAGCCTTCTCTGTGTGTATGGTGTCTTTTCCTCTTCTTAGAAGGACACCAATCTTACTGGATTCAGGCCCCAACCTAACGATTTCATTTAGCTTTAATTATCTCCTTAAAAGAGCCATCTCCCAATATAGTCACTTGGAGGTTTGGGTTTCAAGATATGAATTTGGGGGACCATAATTAAATCTTCATAGGCCTTCATAATCCTTACTGTGGTAGACTGTTGCTGAATATAAAATGCCCTCACTCCTTGCCACTGCCATCTGGGACATCCACTTAGTTATAGTCAGGCCCCAGAAGCTTCCCTCCCTCATTCCTTCAGAGTGAGGGCTCTCGAACATTTTTGGACTGTAGCTGTCCCACTTGGCTTCCCTGACTCATGTGTCCCAACTAGATTATATAAAGCATTAGGGCCTGGAATACATGGATTGTATGCTTGCTTTAAAATGATAAGCTTATCATAGATGTTTACAGCATAGAACATTGCAATATAAATTTTAATAATCAAATAATTGTATTATGTTCATCTTGGTCATATGCTGCAACTAAAAAAATGGCGAGCAAAATTTCCTCTCATCATTAATGAATGCATATGCATATGTTTTCTATCTTCTTTACCAGTAAGGCCATAGCTGATTAATATCCGAATTGCAGTGCCTTTGTGTCTTGGTGTAGCTACTGGTGCATTAAGTCTCTCTAGTTGGCATATGTGTTTCATTGGAAGCTAAGAGAGCACATGGGAAGGGCATAGTGGTTAAGAGGAGGGACCCAAAGCAACAGTCAGCAGACAGCGGTCCACAGGCTAAATTCTGCCTATTGCCTGTTTTTATAAGTAAAGTTTTATGAGAACACGGCCATCCCTATTTGTGTATGTAGTGAGTATGGCTGCTATGGGCCTATAACAACAGGGTGGAGACTCTATGACCTACAGAGCCCAAAATATTTGGTATCTTGCCATTTACAGAAGTAGTTTGCTTGCATCTGTTACTTAAGTTCTGGCTCTGCAGGTTTCAGTTGTATGATCTCAGGCAAGTTAACTAGTTTCTTTGTGCCTTAATGCAGTCGGTAATACAAGGTAGCCATAAAATTTATGTGCAATTTGAAATAGTTTACTATTTAGTAATAGTAATAGTTCATTGCACATGAATTTTATCTATTATCTGTCTCAAAGGGGTGTTAAGAGCAACAGATGGACATGGAAAGGTCTCAGCCTCGGGCCTGAACTAAACGAAACATTCAAACAGTAGTTGAATGAGAACACAGTAGTAACAACATAATAGTAGTTCTTACTAATTGAACAACGTACCACAAACTAAATCCATAATGAAGATGCTTAACTAAGAGGAATTTATAATTAAAAAGGAAAATAAGCAATAATTAAAAACTTGAGAAACTCAAGCCAGGCACAAGGGCTCATGCCATAATTCTAGCACTCTGGGAGGCAAAGGCAGGAGGATTTTTTTCTTTTCTTTTTTTTTTTTTTGCAGTTTTAGGCCAGGGCCGGGTTTGAACCTGCCACCTCTGGTATATGGGGCCAGCACCCTACTTCTTTGAGCCACAGACCCCATTTGGCAGGAGGATTTCTTGAGCTTAGGAGTTTGAGACCAGCCTGAGCAAGGGCAAAATGTGCCCGAGCAAGGTGAGACCCCATCTCTACTAAAAATAAAAAAAGTTAGCTGGGTATTGGGAGACTGAGGCAATTGGATCTCTTGAGCCCAGGAATTTGAAGTTGTAATAAACTATGATGATGCCACTGCAGACCAGCTGGAGAGACAGAGTGAGACTGTATCAAAAAAAAAAAAAGTGAACAAAAAAGAAAACGTGACTGACTCAAATCAACAATTTTGAGGTTCCTTTTGAAGTACCCTTTCTAAAAATCAGTAGAAATTTTATTTATATTTGAGATATGCCCAATGGGAGCTTTTGAAAATTGGCAAGCATTGGTTGGCATGAAACCCTTTTTAGGAAAATACAGAATAAATCCTTGTTAAAATCTGGCAACATACTAAGTTTAATTTATCAAAAATACATTTAGTAACCCTTAATAATTCACTTAAGATTTACTGGTAAATAGCCTCTAGCCATTCCTAAAAATAGAATTCAGTGGAGTTAAATTATATTTTAAATTTCCTATTCACAGCCTCTCAGATTATACTCTGCAATTTTCCTGACTGCCTATTGGACAGCCATCCGGTTCATAGTTCAATGAGAGCAAGTCATAGACTCAATCCCTAGTTATACTGTAAGCTTGATTCTCTCCCCCAACTATGGCAAATTTGCCCCTGAGGAAGATTAATTTTTAGTATTACAAGTAGTTGGGTAAGCATAACTATTTTAGCCCCACCGGAAAATATATTCCAGTGATGAGTGGTAAGCCAGTAGCATCATGTTTTGTTAAGGAAGTTCATAATCCAACAGAGAAGGGCAGTGGAGGTTGCTCTTTAGCCTACCTAGAACTTATGTGAGGTCATTGGCAATTATTTACATAAGGGGTTAGTTTTGCAATTGCATGGGTAATGCCAAAGTAGCAGTCAGAATAAAGTAAATATTAAATTAGAAGTAGGAAGTTCCTTGTCGAATCCATTGGCAATGTGGGTCCTTATCATTGTCCAAAGTTTCTTCACAAAATTTCAAAATGAAAGACAAATAATTATTAACCTGTGAGCGTGACTGGAGAAGAGCCATCAAGAATGATTACTCAGCAGCATGGCAAGAATCATTCACTACAGCAAACTCTAATTATATTTTCTTTTTTAGATATTCAATAGATTTTTTTATTATTTTATTTTATTTTATTTTGAGACAGAGTCTCACTTTGTCACCCTCGGTAGAGTGCCATGGCATCACAGCTCACAG